>JAHBCN010005877.1:0-52069 GCA_019359885.1 Listronotus oregonensis | reverse complement strand
CCAGCGGAAACTAACATCGATATAAAGGAACGGGAGAAACGAGCCAAATATCAGGATCTTCTTGGCGAACTTCGGAGGCTTTATCCGGAGTATAACGTGCGATTGGTTGTTCTGATTGTCGGCTTTTTGGGGGGGCATGAAGGAAAATGTTTTAGGGGGTTTGAAGTGTATTCCCGCATGTCAACATTCACCCGAACAAGTGGTGATGAAAATGCAGAAATCTGTTGTCCTTGGGTCCTTCGTTTACTGAGGCAAATGAATTTGGCCGAGGATCACTGACCGAGCGGACGCGAGGAGTGGTCTTCGATACGGATGGCCTTCCGCATGACGCCCTATGGGGTCGGAGCCATGGGATACGTCATGTCGGATCTTTCTAAATAATAATAATAACGTACATCGATATAAAGGAACGGGAGAAACGAACCAAATATCAGGATCTACTTGGCGAACTTCGGAGGCTCTATCCGGAGTATAACGTGCGATTGGTTGTTCTGATTGTCGGCGTTTTGGGGGGCATAAAGGAAAATGTGTTGGGGGAGCTGAAGTGTATTCCCGCATGTCAACATTCACCCGAACAACTGGTAATGAAAATGCAGAAATCAGTTGTCCTTGGGTCCCTTCGTTTACTGAGGCAAATGAATTTGGCCGAGGATCACTGACCGAGCGGACGCGAGGAGTGGTCTTCGATACGGATGGCCTTCCGCATGACGCCCTATGGGGTCGGAGCCATGGGATACGTCATGTCGGATCTTTCTAAATAATAATAATAAAATAAATATTATTTTTATAAGCAACAACTACTATGCCTATATTTTAGCTTTTTTAGTGATGATTTAACTCCAAATATCAATTGTGGGGTATCAAATTATTCACAAAAAAATCCCTTTTCAAATATGCCAACGAGCCATCATCGTTACATTTGAAAAAAATTAGTTATTTCCAAAAATAAAACTTTGAAATCTTTTTACCTCTCTGGAAAAGAAATCAAATATGAAAGATAATTAAAACTATGTTCCACGCCTTCTGGACTCAAAATTGGTTATTTTAACAACGTCATGGCACTCTAGATTGGATTTTAAAAAATTAAATATTTTTAAAGGAAAATGTCAAAAGTTGACATGTGGGGTGTCATTGTATTTAAAATGTCATTTTCTATCGATTAGGTAAAAAAAATACAGTTCCATTTAAAACTCAGAAGTTGAGGTCATTTCCGGTAATACCGGAAATTATCAGGAACAATTAAGCACGTCATTCAATGCATTTTTAGGTCATATATTGACATAATATAAAGTATACAAAGTGTAGTATGGTTGGAAAAAGAAAAATATGACCTTTCCTGAAGACAATCATCCATAAGTTCGAAACGGTGACTCGCAGACCCATGTTGTAATACATCGGTGAAAAGGTCTTTTAATTCTTTATATAGATTTGGTATTATATACAGGGCTTGCATTTAAAAAACTCAAAAAATTTTACCATAGACAAAAACATTGCAACACTGTAACATTTTTAAAATTAAAAAAAAAATGCCTGCTAATATAGGATAAAATAAGCTTCAGTAATTCTTTTTACGTGCACAAATTTTAAAAAAGTAATATTAACCGTATTTGTATTAATTCAAAAATAGGTAAAAAATTAGAGAAAAATTTCAATAAATCCGAAACGTTGCGACACAGACCCATACTATTGCATATCGTTGAACTTGTCTTTGGAAGCACTTTCTAAATATATAATAAAAAATTGAAAAATGAACACCCCGTATATGTGAAAATAAAATTAATTAAAAGTAAAAATTAATCCAAGAAACTTTTGTCCCATCTTTATTTTCAAAAGTCTGCAGTTTCTAAGAAAATGTATAGGACCCTAATAAAATCCCCACTCTGTACATATATTATAGTCAATTTACATTCCACTTCTTTCAGTTAGATACAAACAATTGTTTTATGTAAATTATGTCTCTTTTAAATAGAAAGCTAATATTTTCATATAAAGAAAGTATAGAATTTGATACAAATTCCACCACAAAATTGGTGTTTTAAAGAAACTCTCGGATCAAAAAACTTTAAACCTACAACTCTGCTCCATAATTTTGTAAAATTTACGAGGAAAAACCATCAAACTACCCGTTTTTGTTAGGGGGTATTCCATACTTCCCAAATCCCCCGGTGTGAGGGGAAGGCGCAAATGTTAGGTCCCGCCAAGGGCGCGGCCATACCTAGATACGACCCTGCCCTTAAGAACTGAATTTATTTAATGTCGATAACACTCATCAGTTAAAATATAACATTAACCGCCAGTCCAGAAATGGTTCTTTACAATTTTCAATTAATATACATTCCTTACAATAATAAGAATTTAACATAATAGAGAAAATGATCCTTTTGTAAGGATGAAAGACAAATATTTATTCACAGTTAAAAAAATATTTCAAATTTTACTTTTAATAGAATTTTATATTCAAAAAACTATGGCGTGCTTAGTTATTTGATAAAAGGGAAAGATACAACCTGTTTTTGACTGTATTTGGAGGAAATGGCCGCCCAATGACGCATATATCTTACAGGAACCAAGGCCTTGTTTTGTCACAATAACGGCGTGTCACGTGGTCAATTTCCGAACCCAAACCATAAAAGATGCAAAACGGAAAAAACGAAAAAAATCGGAAAAAACGGAGAGACCCTGTTTAAAGAAAAACAGTATTAGAACCCTCAAAGGTCAAAACAACGATGAAACAATTTGTAGTGATAACAAAATAGGTATTATTTAGATATTTATAGGTATTTTACGAAGCTTGATTTACTTACCATAAATGCGGGTTGATCGGCTAGCTTCTACAAAGGCCATTACTAACGCACATCACTATAAAGGAAACCCAATGTTAAGCCGGAGTCTCATGCATCCGATTTCCGACGATCCGATCATCCGAAAATATTTTGATTGGTCAGAACATTGTGGCGCACAACGTTCTGGCCAATCAAAATACTTTTGGATGATCGGATCGTCGGAAATCGGATGCATGAGACTCCCGCTTTACTAAGATGACTTGAATTAAATAAGATTTAAAAATGAAATGTATCACAAAATTAGAATTTAAACATACCTGATTAGCAAATTTCACTCTAAAGATTCATAATAACTAAAAATAGATCAATGAAGTATGGCAGACAAACTTGAAAACGGGAAAAATAGCAAAAAATACAGATGTTTAAGGGATCAAACATGATTTCGTCAAGCGGCCATTACGGCCGAAGCAACTCAGAGAGAACCTGTTCTCTCCCCAGTACGATGTCTGCTGGCAGGAAACAAGAATTCCCCACACACCGGGTCGTCGAAGCAAATATTTCAGTATAAAAATTAGAGAAAAATTCCTTTTACACGTGGCAATACAGCGAGGAGAGTGACCACTCAATCATACCGAGACGTTATTAATAAAGCCATCTGAAATGGCTAAAGTCAAGAAAGTTTGAAGGTATATGGAAGTAGGGAGAATATGAGAGTTCTGGAGCCACCACCACCGGTGGAGCTTTATATCTCGAAATCTTGACGTCATACATTAATTAGGAATCTTGGGTGAGGCTTATTTTTGAGTACTGCGCATGCGCTAAAAAATGGCGCCTGTCACCTGTCAAATGTCACCTGTCAACTGTCATATTTCACGAACCACGTGACTTAGGAAATTTAGCTTACGTGGATGAGTTGTATCTTAGGGTCTTACGCAAGCGTTAAAAAAATGGCGCTTGTCACCTGTCAAATGCCACCTGTCACCTGTCATATTTCGCGAACCACGTGACTTAGAACCTGCTTACGTGGATGAGATGTATCTTAGGGTCTTACGCATGCACTAAAATAATGGCGGTGATCAAATGTCACTTGTCAAATGTCTAACCTAACATGCGGGGGCCCCCTGCGCTTAAACACCGGGCCCAGGGTGTAGACCTGGGGCTTAGACGTGGGGTGAAGAGCCTTAAGAGTTAAATTCTAAACTTTCAAAAGGCTTTATATAGAATATTAATATTATTATTAAAAAGAACACTTAATAAATTTATTTGGTCCGCCTATGACTAACTATAGCAGCTATTAAAAATAAAATTATTAAATAAGGTTAAATATTCGTTAGAAAATAATATTTAACAAGTCCACGCGTGTAGTATTCACAACAGAAATAACAAACAGATAAGTAAAATTCTTATCGCGTCAAAACGGAAACAGCTTCCTGTTGGCAATTAAAATATTATTCCACAACTAACCACAACACCGATAATTAAAATTCCTATCGTGACAAAACGGAAAACAGCATCCTGTTGACAATTAAAATATTATTTCACAACGAAAATTCTAGAACCTTGATTACACATGTTCGCGAGTATAAATACCGATAATACGATGAAAACACTTCAATTTGAACTATTTTTGAACTTTTATTTTGTTTTGTGAAGTGTACGTGTATTACCTAAAGTAAGTACTTAGTTTTATTGCTTAAAACCATTTTTCCTTATAATTACATATAGTTAAATACAAGTTTTATTTTTATTAGTATTAGTAATTCCTATATTACAAACAAATATAACAAACACTTAAAATTATTATTTTTTAGATATTTTTTACGTTAGATATATAATTTTCGTATTAATATTAAAGATCAACAAAATCTTATTAATAATACCCATTTTACATGTTTTTCAAAAAAATAGTATATTTTTTTAATATATCCAAGTGTCAAAAAACTTTTTTTTAAAAATGTCATTTTATGAAAGATCGTTATCAGCCGGGATGGCGAAGCCACTTTTCCCGCTATTTGCGCAAGTTTTTTTCTAATAGTTTCTTCAAAAAACGACTTTTAATCATCTGCGCACCTTTTTCAAAGGTCCTTATATGTTTTTCCCGTATAACTCAGTTCCTATTTGCTGAATCAACACCGTTCTTTCGCTAAATGAATTAGGATATTAAAATACACATTTTACTTGAGAAAATTTATTATTTGCATAATGCCCTTTTGGTCTCTTCATATATAACTTGTTTATTTATCAACCGATTGGAAAAATTCTTTTTGAATATGATTTAAAACATTAAAATACATATATTAGCAGGTTAAAATTATTATTTGCATAAAGCCCTTTTGGTAACACAATGCATATCTCTTTTATTTATTATCCGAATGAAATAATTCTTTTTTATTCTGATTAAGGATGTTAAAATACATAAATAAGTTTAGTAAATTTATTTTTTTCTATAAAGTCCTTTTGACATTACGATCCATAACTTGTTTATTTATCAAGCGATTGAAAAAATATTTTTTTATTATGGTTTAAGACTCTAAAAATTACATATTAGTTGTTTAATTATTTGTATTAAGCCCTTTTGGATGAGCTATGTCTCTTTATATTTAACAGTAGTCTAAAAACATCTGTTTTTTACAGAAAATGTTCGTCTGTCAATATTGTGCTCGCTCATTCTCCAGAGCCGATGCTTTGAAGCGTCATGCTGACTGCCGTCCGGTGTTGAAAACATGTGAAGTGTGTGGAGCTGTATTAAAGTCTCTAGGGGCATTAGAACGCCATGTTCGTGATAAACATAGAGCTCCACCAGCAGGTAAATTCAATTTCTAAATAGTGGTGTAAATCATAAAAATTACTAAATGTTGTGAAAATACTTAATATTTTTTTAATTCTAGAAAGAAAACGTAAAGTTACTAAATGTTGTAAAAATACTTAATATTATTTTTTCTTAATTCCAGAAAGAAAACGCAAAGCAGAGACCCAGACGGCAGTAACAGCATGCAAAAAGGCTAGACTTGACCTTCAAGAAGGTGAGTTGTAGTAAAAAATTTATTTAGTTTCAGGAGAACTAATATTTTAATTTTATTTACAGAACCATCGACGTCTGCCACACAGCATTGTAGGGTGTGCAACCTGGATATACCTATCAATCGTTGGGCAGGGCATTTGCGCACCCTACGTCACCGATCCAACTGCTGTGTGGAGCAGGAGGAAGGAATTCAACTTGTAAAAACAGCCTTCAGGAACCGGATTGCGACATACCGATTGTCATCCAGAGAGGATCCCACCAACGTGAAGAGATATTTGGAGCATCTGAGAAGCAAATTCGTCAAGTTGGTGGGAGACAATCTTCAAAGATATCAAAACCTCAAAGTCGGTATGGAGCTTTTCGGTCGCTTCCTCCTGCAGACGAAGGAATCGATGGAGGTCAAGTCGTTCAATACTAAGTTTAGGATTGTGAGCGAGCACACAGACTTGGAGGAGCTGTTCGACCAGTTTTCTGCAATCATAGACAAAAAAGCAATGGAGTTTGCAGAAAAAGAAAGTGGTATGTATTAATATATTTCCATAAATATTTTTTATCATCATACTTAACAAATTCTAACAACCATTTTTGTTTAAACAAATAGCTCACAATATTATTTCTTTGTTACAGGTTGGGCTTTGGAACAGCTCCTCCATTTAGAAATAAGTATTAATAAGATTAATCCTATTAAGGCATCATCCTATATACCGCTGCCAAAGGAGATTGAGGTGAAAAAAGCTGTAATCAACATCCAAAACACAGACGAGAAATGTTTCATGTGGTCAGTCTTGGCAGACCTGCATAAAGATGAAGTGAAATGGAGCCGCGAGCGTATTTCACATTATCAGAAGTATGCTAACGAGCTAAACTTTACAGGTATAGAATTTCCAATCAAACTTTGTGATATTTCAAAGTTCGAGCGACTCAATAATATTTCCATCAATGTTTACGGTCTTGAAAAAGATTTTGAAAATGGTAGAAATATTATTGAAGTTGTTGGTCCTTTATACTTTACTAAATCTCGAAATATTAGACATGTTAACTTATTACTCATTAGCGATGATTTTGGTAATAGTCACTATTGTTTAATAAATAACATGTCTCGCCTGATCTCAAGCCAATTATCTAACATCATGGTACAAAGTATTTATGTGATGGTTGTTTATCATACTTTTATTCTGAGCAAAAATTAAAAGCGCATCAAGAGCATGATTGTGGTCATGTTTTAGCCAAAGTTCCGACGACTAATTTAAGAAAAAATAAATATGGTGAAGACGTTCCCGAGAATTTGCTTAAATTTACAAATTTCGAAAAGAAATTAAAAGTGCCTTTTGTTGTTTACGCCGACTTCGAGACGATCCTTGAACCCTTAAATACAGAGGAAAATGAGTTGGATCCTGAAATGTCCTACACTGTAAGGACTCATGTTAATATCCCTTACTCTTTCGCCTACTACATTAAATGCGATTTCGATGATTCTCAGTCTATTTTCAAAAGCTTTAGGGGTCAAGATGCACATAAAATTTTTGTAAATTGGTTAGAAAATGATTGCAAGTTGCTTTATAATCAATTTTTAAAGAATATTGTGCCAATGACTCCTTTGACTATTGATCAAGAGAGGGAGTTTATGCAGACGATTCACTGTCACATCTGCGAAAAACCATTTAATGTAGAAGACGAAAGAGTTAGGGATCATTGCCATTTAACGGGACAATTTCGAGGTGCAGCTCACTCTGTATGCAATCTAAATTATAAAATTCCCAACTTTATTCCTATTTTCTTCCACAACATGTCCGGTTTTGATTCCCACCTGTTCGTTAAAGAGCTGGCTCTCCAAGAGGAAAAAGTCGATGTTATCCCTCAAAATAAAGAGAGGTATATTTCATTTACCAAACATATTTTGGTGGATAATATTGAAAATAAGGAAGGGAAACAACAACAGGTATTTTTGAAATTAAGATTTTTAGACAGTTTTCGTTTCATGGCTAGCGGCTTAGATAAATTAAGTCAAAATTTAAAACCTGAACAATGCCGCGAAGTTAGAAAATATTTCCCCGACGAGGATAAATTTCAGCTTATTCGTCAGAAGGGTGTTTTCCCATATTCTTACGTGGATTCCTTCGCAAAATTAGATGATGATAAGCTTCCATCACGACAAGACTTTTACAACAAACTGAAAAACGAGGACATTACTGACGAGGACTATAAGCGTGCGCAGACTGTATGGAATTTATTTGAATGTAAAACTTTAGGTCAATATTCAGACATTTATTTAAAATCCGACGTATTACTTTTAACAGATATTTTTGAAAGTTTTAGAGAGGTGTGTCTAGCTACTTATAAGCTAGATCCTGCGCAGTACTTCACAGCTCCAGGACTCTCGTTCGATGCGGCTCTCAAGGCCACACGGATAGAGCTTGAGTTACTGACAGATCTAGACATGGTTCACTTCTTTAAACACGGTATTCGCGGAGGAGTCAGTCAGTGTAGTGTAAGAAAAGCTTTCGCGAATAATAAATTCTTACCACATTATGATGCTTCCAAACCTACCTCGTATATCATGTACTTGGATGCTACCAATTTATACGGGGCAGCCATGTCTCAATATTTACCAACGGGAAATTTCAAGTGGTTGGAGGAGGATGAGATCGAGAATTTAGATTTCATGAACATCGATAAAGAGGCAAACACCGGATACATTTTCGAAGTTGATTTAGAGTATCCGGAAGAACTTCATTATTCACATAATGAACTCCCTTTGTCCGGAATCAATGCCAGCACCAGAATCAAAGGTCAAAATTAATAAATTAATACCAAATTTCGGTTCAAAATCTAAATATGTTATTCATTATCAAAATTTGCGTCAATGTTTAGACCATGGGCTTAAGCTCACCAAAATTCATCGCGTTTTAACTTTCAGTCAATCTCCCTGGTTAAAAACGTACATTGATCTGAACACATCAAAGCGTAACATGGCAAAAATAAGTTTGAAAAGGACTTTTTCAAACTTATGAACAATGCCGTGTTTGGAAAGACAATGGAAAACGTGGAGAAAAGGGTCGATGTTAAGCTTGTTTCCCATTGGGAAAATATCGGTAGACGACTAGGAGCAGAAGCATTGATGACGAAGCCACACTTTAAAAATGTTTCAGTATTTAACGAAAATCTAGTCGCGATTCAGATGGCTAAACAAAAAGTTGTATATAATAAACCTATTTACGTAGGTTTTTCGATTTTAGACATATCGAAAACTATTATGTATGATTTTTTGTATAGTTATATCAAACCTAAATATGGCAACAAAGCGACCTTGCTATATACTGATACTGACTCCTTTATTTTGTATGTTGAAACAGAAAATTTCTATGATGATATGAAACAAAATTTAGATAAATTCGATACGTCTAATTACTCACAGGAAAACCCACACGGTGTTCCTGTAAATACTTCCATATTAGGTCCCAATGAAGGACGAGTATGCAGGAAAAATCGTTTGGGATTTCTATGGGACTGGGGCGAAGGCATATTGTGTAAACGTGGAGGGAGAGTTGACGAAAAAGGCTAAAGGTGTTCCCGACTACGTCAGCAAAAAGGAATTGTCACATGATGACTACAAACTGGCTGTTGACGTAGAGGGAACACAAATTTACCGAAAAATGAACACTTTCCGTTCACATTTACACGATATGTATATCGAACTTAAAAATAAGGTGGCGTTATCTTACGCGGACGATAAGCGTTTCCTTATACCCAATTCCGAGAACACGCTTGCTTGGGGTCATCGAGATATAGCATTGTATAAGGAATCATTGGAAATTCTATAGTTAAGACTGATTACAGACAGCTTTTTTCGCTTCAATCTCCTTTGGTAGTTATGCCTTAATAGGATTGTGATATTAGAATAATTAGTTAATTTATTATATTTAGATAACATTTATTATATTTATTTAAGCTTATTATTTTATTTAATATTTAGACTTATATATCTATGTATTTATGTATTAAACTTATGTTTTTTATGTTTAAATTTATGTTTTATTTATATTTTTTATGTTTTAATTATTTTATGTTTTAAACTATGTTTTTATGTTATTGTATGTTTTTATACATAATAAAAAAACATTATCAAAATTGTTTGTTTTATTTCAACCCTATAGGTCTAAATATTATAGGGTATTAGGATAGGGAGATTAAAAAACAGAATATACTAATAAATAACTTTATTTAAATTATACAATTCATGTACATGTGATTTAATCAATAATATTTCTGAAGCATCTAAACATAAAATGGGTTCTTTGTGATCACTGATAGTCATATCACGACATTCCTCTTCAAACCAATAATCGATACAGTTGTCTCCAATGTTTTCATGTAAATCACACCAACCGTCGTGTACATGGAGTAGAAAAATACTTAAAAACTCGTCAAATTCCTCTCGAGTAAAAGTAAATGAATAATCATCGTTATATAGTAAACGTACTTCATGCTGATAAAATTGTATCTTGATAGCATCACTAATTTCATAAATTCGAACTGGAACAAGTCTGTTTGGTGCTGTCGCTGTTCCTGTACCACCTCTTGAGGGAGTTGTAAATACATCTTCCCACTCCATTATAACTTTAACTTTTCAAAAGCTTTCAGCAACACTTGTTTCTCCTGATAATACTTGATATCTTTCTTTAGTTTGTTGAGGTTATGTAGATAAATTTCTAACCTAACTTTTAACTGTGTTGTCTTAGACATGAACACTGTGAAGGATGGATGATTAATGATGTTGGGGAGCTGGGAGGTAGGTATAAAAACTCAAATTATTATTAATCATAATTTATTTGTGGTAAAAGACTTACAATATAATTATACAATATAGTGGCATTTCTAACACTACATACACACATTGAGAAACTATGAAATCTACAATCACTTAAAGCTATATCTAATTTCGGAACAATTCCGGAAGTAAATTCTAAATTAACAATATTTGGTATTTTATATTCTAAACTATTATTCATCTTGGTAAATATTTTAACTAGGAAATCTTCTTTAACATGACCTTTAACATATATAGTGTTGACATCTCGGAGGGCTTCATAGAGTATGGAATAAATTTCTTCATAACGGGTTTCTCCACAGCCATAGGGGATTCTATGATGATTTTTAGAAAGATAGTTAATTTGACGTTGATGGTTAAAACTCAGTTCATGAAACGGTTTGATTGGTTTAAAAATATAACTCAACATTTTACACCCATCGTAGATAGCAAGTTCTTTAGCAGTAAATTCAGGAATACTATATCCTTGAACATCAACTACGACGAACTTCATCTTTTGCTGGTTATTAAAGTACTGACTAAGAGAGAGGGTTTAGATGTTAATTTATAAGAGTTCCCGAACCATACCAGTTAATGCCTGATATTCTAAAACACAATCACGAATAATAATACAGAATGCTCGGGTATCATCGGGAAAGTTTTCGGAACTTTGAAACTCTAATTTAACATCGATATTGTTGATTTTTATAGCTTCATTTTGCTTAGAACAATCAATCACGAATAAAGCACGCTCGTCAAATTGATCAAATTTTATTAGTGGTTCGCTAAATGTCTTTCCACGATAGCTTTTTTGAAAATCTGTATACATTCGGTAAGCTCCTGTATATTGTTTACTACCGAAATTTAAATTCATCGACTCGTACGGGTAAACTTCAGAATTTAGATATAGTCTTAGATCGGTAATATTCAAGTGATCAAACATGTCACAATGAGTTTTTATATTATCTTTTCGATTTTCATGAAAAATACTACAACATAACGAGCTCTCTCCGTCATTGTCTTAACAGTCCAAATATCCCTCTTTGTTTTTCTTAATGCTGGTAACTCATGTATTTCCCAATGTCTAAACGGAATAAATATAGGCTTATTCTTTGCAATATCATCCAAAAGACCAAGTTTGGCAGCGTCGCTCGGGTAAACGTGTTTAACCTTCAACTCGATGGAGTTAATTGTTATCGTTGCAGTAGCATCATCAGCCACTTTATAACAATTATTATCATGTCTTGCACGAACTAATTTAATTTTCTGTTTTCCCATAACAACATTTTTATAGTCGGCAAATATTCCAAAAACAAAACTTAGCGGAATGCGGTAAGTAAATACTTTAGAAGCATCATCGAAAGTGTTGCCTCTCCATCCGGCTATATCCAAAGCGTTACTCTCATTTGGGTTTAGACAAAGATAACTTCTAACACTGCTTACAATACCGGGATCTCGTACTTTTTCAACTTCTCTACCATTTAACTCGTATGACATGGATTCAAAGAGAAAAACACCTGCATTATTTGTTAATTCTGCGGTGCCGGTCTTATTTGCTGGAACTACGACTTGGAATTTTCCTTCGATGTAAAGTTCCGCTTCCGACATGTCTAAATAGGCATCTTGCTGATTAATAACAATCTCGATTTCATCGCTGTAGTTAAAGGCTTTAGTGAACGGATGATACGTATGCCATTCTTCTCGAATGATTGACTCATCGCTCTTGATTTGATTGAATATTTGAAGTTTTCCTGACATGATATCCGTATTGTTTACTGCACGAGAACAAAATTGATATATTTCTAAACGAGAGTGCACTCGACGACGTATTCTGTACGAATGACGTGGGAGTAGTTGTGTTACTGCTTATATGCTCAAACACTAGCATTACGTCTAAGTTCTACACGAATGACAACCTCTTCTCCTCGAAAATTAACCGGTTTAGAATTCTGGTCTAAGATTGTAAGTGTGATGTTATCTATGACTTTCCGATTAACCGGCAGAAAAATAGGATTAGCAGGTTCAATATTTATACTATAACCGGGATCAACAGTTGGCGCAAACTCGTATAAAGTATGAGATGGATTGTTTAGATAATAGGAACCAGAAATTATGTTACACTCAACTCTTATTGTAACGACTTGTATAATATTTACGGGTAGATCCGACTCGTGCCAGGTATTTGCAGCAAGTACACGATTGGAAAATCCCAAGAGCTTTCCGATACTATCTGTTGGTCGAAAATCTATACCGTATTTACTTCTAAGTTCACACTTTAGGGTATTATTGTTCGGTGTTAGAGAAAATGCTTCCTTCTTTTGATCAACTGTAGCCTTTTCGCTAACTAATTTCTTATGGATATAAGCCTCAATGTCTTCAATCTCGTATGAACCTGTTGGTATTTCAAACGACTTTGTTTCAGATTTAACAGTGTAATAAAACTTGTTTCTACCAGGTTCAATGTTTGGTATGGAATTCCAAGTGTTTAGCGATATTAGCGCTAAAGAATAATCGTATTTTGGATCAAGTTCGATCGGTGGAACAAACACTGCTTCAAGAGAATGAGTTTGACCTTTCAACGTGAACGTATGCGACATGACTGACGCAATGGATAGTTTGTCACTTTATTTATAGATTTTTGTTGTATAGGAATGTTAAAGCCAAGTGACCACAGTTACTCGAGCTAGACTTCTGGTACTGATCGTAATTGTATAATATTTTAGCCTTTCCAACATATTTGACAAATTCTTTACATGGCGGTAAATTACCAAAACTATCAAAGTAAACAACTTTATTAGCATGTTTTTTATAGGCTACCCAATGCGTTCCGATTCCCGAATTTCTATCTAAATTTAGAATACCGCATTCTATAGGTTTAGGTTTTTTAGGGAGAGTATCTCGCATGAAAACACCTCTAAAATTCGGTATTTTTAACACTGAAACATAATGTTTAATATCGTGATCGGTTAATGGGCGATTGGGTAGCTTTATTGGTAGTTTTTTGGCATCTTTTTCAAGTATAGACCATACCCTTTTTTATATTTTTTCAAATAGAGACCGCTACCTTTTTTACCCAGAGCGATGGCCTCCATTGTTTCGTTATGTCGCTGAGCCTCTTTTAACTTTGCCTTTGCTGCTTGGACTTCATTGACTGTTTTCGCAATGGTCGCGGCCCCACCACTCAACGCGCCGAGGGCACTAAGCCCGGCAAATATCGGTATTAAAGGAAGAATGCCTCCAATTTTAGGAAGAGGTATAACTCTAGGGACTTTAACTTTTCTCCGTCCACCAATGTTCTTAACTGTCTTTTTTGCAGCTTTCAACAAATTACTCAACGTTTTCTTCTTACTCACATCTCCACTACCTAAATGTTTTTTAATTTTACGAACAACAGAACACATGGATTTACCACATGTACTTCCACGACGTCTACCTGCTCCTACTTTACGTTTTACTTTCATTGCGTTAGTAACTAGCCAAGCAGCAGTCTTTTCACCAAACGTGGAATCTTTTGCTTTAACTCGCTCCCAAGCACTATTTTCCAATATTTGATCTGCCTTATGTCGTTGATTTAAGTCCTTACTATTAGCGTATGCTATGTCGTGATTTTTACAAAAACTATCCAATTTATTCTTAGGTCTATCACCTCGCGCTAACTCTCTCTTAATCGAGTACCTGGACCGCAATATGAATAACCCGGTAAATGAAGTTCGAAAGGTAAGTTGTTAATAGTACTATTTAAGACACCTGCACCACTCAACGCTCTCATTACAAATGATGCAGTCGTAGCGGTTAGGTCCTATTTATAGTAGTTATGCGAAAGGAAAAGCAACGTCTCAGTATAAATATCGGTAATTTTGACATGTTGTTGGGGAAAAGACCTAATAACCGACATGGAGAACTGCTTCCTAATACAATACGTGCTCTAATATGTGGTCCTAGTAATTGTGGTAAAACTAATGTCTTGCTAAGTCTCTTGGTGGATGTGAATGGAATAAAATTTGAAAACGTTTACGTATATTCGAAATCTCTACAGCAGGAAAAATATAAATTTCTAGAATCAGCCTTAAAACTTATTGCTGGAATAAAGTATTTTGGATACAGTGATAATGATGACGTCATCGATCCAGTGCAAGCAAAACCTAATTCTGTCTTTATATTTGACGATGTTGCGTGTGAGAAGCAAGATAAAATACGAAACTATTTCTGTATGGGTAGACATAATGCAATAGACTCTTTCTATTTATGTCAGACATATTCGAAAATACCCAAACAGTTGGTACGCGACAATGCAAATATGCTTATTTTATTTAAGCAAGACGACACAAACTTAAAACATATTTATGATGATCATGTAAACACAGACATGGACTTCGATAAGTTTAAACTTATTTGTTCAGAGTGTTGGAAAGACAAGTATGGTTTCTTGGTGATTGTTAAAGATAGTGAAATTAATAAAGGAAGATATCGAAATAAATTCGACACCTATATATTATCCTAATACTCACATCAAAGCTCAGTATGATCTATGACGTTATAGAGTACAGACCTGTTGAGTCTCAGTAAACCTTTATAACAACTCCAACTGAACAACTGGAACCCGAACCACTGGAACAACTGGAACAACTGGAACAACTGGAACAACTGGAACAACTGGAACAACTGGAACAACTGGAACCAGGTTCAGGTTCACCAGGTTCAGGTTGTTCAGAACCACCAAGGTTGATTAGTTTTCTATAACCATGGATCTTAACAAGTTAGACAAGGATGTTAAGCGTAGAATAATTGAAGCTGCGAATAGCATTCGTAAAAAGTATCTAGCTCTAAAGCTGGAGAGAAACGAAGAAGATGATGCGCTTAATAAGTTTTTGAAACCTATTACACAACCCTTATCCGATCTTGTGGAAAATACTAAAAAACGTAAGCGTTCCAAAATTAGCAAACCAGAACCGGCGATTAAGACAGAACCATTAGAACCAATCGCTAGACCAACTAAATTCCGAAAGCCTGATTCTGTTTATGAAAGTAGCACGTTTGATGATAATGTTGTTGTTGATGATGATGAAGAAGTTTTTATGAAGCCTACAACCTCCTTTAAGGATGACTTGGATGCTACTATAGAACAACGTCCTAATGCCTATAAGGAGTTTATCGAGCAATATCCTGAAATAGCTCGTGAATATGTGGATTTATATTGGAGACACTCTCCAAAAATAGATAATACTTACGGATTAACCTATGATGGTTCTACTGAAAAGTGGATGTTGGGTTCGAAGCCGTTTCATTTCCTAAAGAATGGTGATATTCAGGTTGGTGAGAGTGTTTATCCAGGCACTAGAGGTCTTTACGACTTAATATTTTTAAATCAGCCAATATATAATAAAAAAGAAGATGAAGAGAATTTTCGTAGGATATTAGAGCAAACGAGTGTTCATAGAAGGAACAATGATCCCTCAGAGCGGGTAATGGGTAACAAAGGTCCTAAGTACACTCAAATTATCCGTCCGTTAATTGGATTAACAGCATCATCTCAAGCTACGTTACTTAAACGAAGGTCTTCAACACCAACCGATCCGCCTATAACTCGAACAAGAGCTATAAAATCTACTTCTTCTTCGCAGCCTTCAAAGCGTGGTTCTGCTTTGATGGAATACAATGAGAAGCCTAAAGAATTTGTCTATTATAATGACGTCAATGAATTGGTCGAGCGGTTTGAAAAGTTACATGCCGCAAGGGAGGCTGGAAATAACAATAACCTTAACGAGATAATGAATATACTACACGAATTGGAACGTCTAGGAGTTATTGAATTCTATAAATAAACATGTATTATTTAATTTAGTTCATTAAAGTGTTGACCATGAATAAGTTTGGTTGTTCTTCTTCCTCTTCCTCTGCTACGTCTCGATCGAGATTAGTCCAAGCGGCTAGCGCTCTTCCACTAACCGATAAAGGTGGTTATGATATGAGTAATCATAAACTTTGTAATGTCCAAGATCCTGTTGACGTAAATGATGTTACTACTAAACGTTATGTGGATGCGATGTCCGCAACTATTTCTACATCTCTAAATCTCCTTAAAAATACTGTTGCTGGTTTGGAAAAGTCGTTGAACGTTGTACAAGAAACTCTTAAAAATAAGACCCAGTTTGAGATTCAATCACATCGTCAATTGAAAGCTCTACAGAAAAAAGACGCTGAAATCGAAACGTCTTTAAGTGATATTAAAAATACTACTGCTGATTTACAAAAGTCGTTGAACGTCGTGCAAGAAACTCTTAAAAATAAGACTCAGTTTGAGATTCAAGTATATCATCAGTTGAAAACATTACACGATAAAGACTTTGAAATCGAACGTATGTTGGCGTGTTGAAGGAATCTTTAGAGACTAAAATAAAGGAATCCTTAGAGGTTAAAATGAGGGAGCATAGTAATTATATTGATACCCGCATCAACCAATTGGATGAATTGATTACTAAAACGCAAGAGACTTACGCAAGAGATATTAGCGCTATACAACAAAAGTTGGTAGAGCATGAAAGTGCAATTCGAGGTCGCAGGCATTAAGTATATATTTAAGTGTATTATTGATCAAACATCATTTCTAATATGGCGATAACGAAGGCGCGTGAGCAGGTTGTAAGAGAGCTGCATAGACCTATAAAGAAGAAGTTTAAACGTCGCAGATTTATACAATATGGCTTGGATGATACATTTGCTTCCGATCTTGCGCAGCTCGATCTATATGCTAGTGAAAACAAAAAGCATAAGTACATACTGGTTGTGATTGATTGTTTTTCAAAATTTCTCTGGACTAGACCGTTAAAGACCAAAACTGGTGAGGAAGTTACAAAGGCTATGACGCAAATATTTAAAGAGTCTGGTAGAATTCCGAAGAAAATGGTGACTGATAATGGTAAAGAATACTATAATAGCAGTTTTCAAGGACTTATGAAGAAACATGGAATACATCATTATAGTACTTTTAGCGTTTTAAAAGCTTCAATTGCCGAACGAGTTATTCGAACAATTAAGGAAAAGCTTTTCAAGTTGTTTACACTTAATGGTAATCACAAATGGTTAGACTTGTTAGAACAAGTTACAAATACTTATAATAATACAAAACATCGTACTATTGGAATGAAGCCTAAGGATGTGAATAAACATAATGAGAAATCTATTTTAAATAACAAATACAGTCATATTAAAGTTGTTGGGAAGCAGAAATTCAAGGTTGGCGATATTGTTCGTATAAGTAAGGCTAAACACGTTTTTGTTAAAGGTTATATGCCTAATTGGACTACAGAATTGTTTAAAATAGCCAAAGTGCATATAACTACTCCAACGACTTATTTGCTAGAGGATCTCCAAGGTCATCCTATTAGTGGTGGGTTTTACGAAGATGAGTTACAGAAAACTAAACAGCCTGATGTTTTCTTAATCGAGAGAGTATTACGTAAGAAAGGAAATAAAATGTATGTAAAATGGCTTGGTTTCGATAATTCACACAACAGCTGGATTAATATCTCCAAGGATGTGGTTTAAGCATAAAAACAACTTCAGGATGTTGTCGGTTAACAACAGGAAATGGTTTATCAGTAAACAGGAAACCGTTATTAGTAATTTTAATTATCAACAGGATGTTGTTGGTTAACAACAGGAAATGGGTTATCAGCAAACAGGAAACCGTTATTAGTAATTATCAACAAGTCTCAACCTGTTAATACTAAATACACGATTCTGATTGGTCGAGCTTGTTTCTAAGTAAGCCTTAAAAGACTCTCGGCTCTGTTGACTGTTTTAGTTGTGAATTACGCTTTATCGAGATGAGTTCCGAGAGTTACGATCTTCAACTCGCTTACGGAGAATCTGAGATTCCTGATGAAACTATACGTTCCTATATCTCTAAACATCGTTGTTTAATTTGGTCAGGCCGAATTTATGATTTTGAACATACTCCTGGTTATGAGATGGAAGAAGAATTACAAAGTGCTCGTTCTAAATTTGCTCCTATTATTTACCTATACCTTATTCAACGACTATATCTTTTTGAACGATGGATGAAAAAGATTTTGAAGAAGAACTTTTTGGTAAGAGATCGAAGAGCAAGGAATTTTCCAGCTCCCCCCTTAACACCAGCTGGAGAACGGGATCCCGAATTTTTTCGCAAACTCGAAATTGCGTTAAGTGCCTATCTTGCTTTTACGATTAAAGATGTAAAACGTAGAAAAAACCCTCTCAAGATTGGTGTTCATCCCGAGTTTAAGAAACTAAAGAATTATTTATCCTTTAGAGGAATAGAATATGAAGATCTTCCCCCCTCTATGCTGCTGCAAGTTCCTCGTCTCCGTAGAAGAAGAAAAAGCAATCAATCGTTAGCAAATACTTCAGTTTAAGTTCAACCTTCCCACAATGCCGTTCTGTAACCAGTGTAACATAGAAATAACTTCCAATAGTCATTATCGTACAAATACGCATAAAGAAAATACTAGAGAAGATGTTCGACCGGGAGTTAAGCTAATTAGAAGTGCTTTCAAGAACCGAATTGTTACATATCAGTTAACTTCAAACAAGACTGATGTTAAAGAGTATTTAGAAGATTTACGAAGTAATATTTTAATGCTTTTAGCTGATTTCCTTCAAGAACACGGCTGTTTGAAAGTTAATATGGAACTTTATGGTAGATATATGTTGGCCTCAACGAAGGAGCAAGAAATCAAATCTTTCAATTCTCGCTATGTTACAGTTACTCAAAATACCAATCTAGAAGAATTATATAATGATTTTTGTACTATTTTGCTTGCAAAGTCGTCTGAATTTAGCGAGAGAGATAGTGGATGGGCGTTGTCTAAACTATTATTTCTAGAACTTACCGCAGCCAAAGGAGTGGGGGGAAGTGTATGTAAGAAGCCAGAAATACGTTCATAACTTTTAGTCGAGTTGTAGCCGTGATGAGTGATTGTTCATCAAACATGTCTACCGAATCCACGTGTTGGGAATATTTTGATCAAATGGTGCTAGCAACTAGAATAGAAATTAAAAATGAAAAGAAGCTTTTGGGAGAAGTCTGTCTACCAGTACGTCATTTCAACATTACAACTGGACTCAGTGTTGCGAGAGGTATGATTCCATGTGTGAAATTTGTCAACACGCTGTTTAACCTACCTGAAGATCAGATTACCATCGCCCTAAGTTATGATGATTGGCGCGAATTTCTAGAGATTGCCGCCAAACTGATTGTTCGTGACGAAAGTGACGTAGTAGAAAATTTTTATCCGAAAACTTTACCATTTGGACTGCATCCTTGCTTTAACGAGCGAACCATAGGGCTTAAGAGTAAAGAGACTGATAGTGCTGTATGTTTTAGTGTTTTAGATATTAGGGCATTTATGATGTCGCTCATGTAATTAATTTTAGGTTAGAATTACTCGAAAAACTTAATTTTAGATCGTTTTATAACGATTTGTTAACTGATGTAGCTTCATATGTTGAAAGCAATGAGGATGTGCTGGATGTAATTAAACATATTTGTCAATTGTGTTTAAGCGAACAATATTATTATATGTTAGAATTTATGTACTCTTATCCTAATAAAGTGATTGATCACTTTCAAAAAATATGTAATTGTAATGAAATAAATGAATAAATAAAGACTTCTTGTGTTTTATTTCTTTAGTTAGGTTAGCAACGTCATCCTGTAAACATGTGTCTTGACGATGGTTGTTATCCATTACAAAACAAGTATTCAAGATATTTTGATTACGAACAAAGATTACTATCCTTTGAAAATTGGTCTGTTAATCTTAGTCCTAAAGAACTGGCTGGCGCTGGTTTCTATTACACTGGGAGAGATGATGTAGTTAAGTGTATATGCTGCCATATTGAATTTAATAATTGGAAAGAGGGAGATGATCCGCTATCGGACCACTATAAAAATGTTAAATATTGCAAATTTGCAGCCATTTTGTGGGCGTGTCGAAATTTCGAACAGAAGCGAGTAGTTAAAGCAGTTGGTCCTAATTTAAATTATAAACAGATGTTATTTAATTTTTTTATAATTGGCATGATTTGTTTATATCTCATGACTCACTATGAAGATATTATAGCCTTTCTACAACAGCTAAGCTCATTCAAGATTCAACCATGGCTCTGTTAAGTTCGTCATACGTCGTATTAGTAGCGTTAGTGCAAAATGTTTTATACATTTATGCGCCTTATAATATCCCAGCCGCTTCAATAATGTTAGAAACCGAAGATTTTCCATCAAATAATTCATGGCTTTCACTTCAATATGCAACAATGGATCAACACCATGTTGGTGTTTTTAAGACACTTGTACCAGCATCAGCCCAATCATTTCTGATACAAGGTTAAATTCCGCTATATGGATAATACTTTTGGAGAAACGGAGTGGAAAAACATTAATAAGCCAAGTTCCCGCCAAGCCATGTGTCAACGTAACCACTGCAGCAGAGGCTTCAACCATCGCCATCCGTCCAGATGAAACTTATAACACTTTAATAATTTTTATTGCTGTAGTTTGTAGTTTATTACTTACTAAACTTGTGTATAAAATTGCTAAAAGTCAGTGTACAATGTGGTTTAAATAAATTAAATTAATATATACAGAGTGTTTTATTATTTAATATTCAAAAATTGTAAGATTAATATAATAATAAGGCTCTTCACCCCACGCCTAAGCCCCAGGTCTACACCCTGGGCCCGGTGTTTAAGCGCAGGGGGCCCCCGCATGTTAGGTTAGACATTTGACAAGTGACATTTGATCACCGCCATTATTTTAGTGCATGCGTAAGACCCTAAGATACATCTCATCCACGTAAGCAGGTTCTAAGTCACGTGGTTCGCGAAATATGACAGGTGACAGGTGGCATTTGACAGGTGACAAGCGCCATTTTTTTTAACGCTTGCGTAAGACCCTAAGATACAACTCATCCACGTAAGCTAAATTTCCTAAGTCACGTGGTTCGTGAAATATGACAGTTGACAGGTGACATTTGACAGGTGACAGGCGCCATTTTTTTAGCGCATGCGCAGTACTCAAAAATAAGCCTCACCCAAGATTCCTAATTAATGTATGACGTCAAGATTTCGAGATATGCTCCACCGGTGGTGGTGGCTCCAGAACTCTCATATTCTCCCTACTTATGGAAGCCCAATGCTATGGCCTATTCGATCAAAAAATATCCAGCCCACTATGAAAATAATGGTCAGAGTGGGCCCGCCGATTCTGCGCAATAACAAAATTCCACGAAATATTTTAATGTGTTGCCTATTAGTTAGGCAACACATAATACTTTTATGAGAGCTGGAGTACCGTTTTCTGATGCAGGGGCGCGGCGCGTATGAAGCTATATCCGCGCTGTACCATCAATCGTGTGTAACTATAATTTTGTGTTTATTGTTACTTATAATATCGTAACAAAATGCCTAGGGGTTGTATGGTTTTGTCTTGCAAATCCAAGGGTAACATACCCGGCATTTTTTAATTTAAGTAAGTATTTCTTATATTTAAATTAGGTGCTTTTTATGACACGCAACGTTAGGTAATCGAATAAATAATAATATATCAATTATGAATAATAGAAAATTAAAATTTAATAGGAAATAGCAGTGAGAAAAGTAAGGCAATCTTAACTATCTTTTAGATAAATACCACAATGGTTGTGTATTTCTGTGGATCATTAGAAAGAAAAGAGGTTTACATTTAGGTACTCTTATTTTATTTAATAATTTAGTACATTCTTTAAAAGAGTCAAAATTATCAATTACTGGGCAGGATAGGCAAATTTTAATATATACAGGTCCCTCTAATTGAATAAAAAAAAGTACAATTTTATGTTAACTTTCCTTTTTGCTTTTTCTGTATTTGTTTAAAAAGAAATTAGACTTTTGGTTTCTCAATCTTTTATGTAAAAAATCTATCTTCTTGTTTATGTTACCTGCATGAGGTGACATTATTTTATTGTACTTTTATACAAATTATAAATTTATAAAATATTGTATGACCCTAAAATACAAATAACCAGTTCAAATTATGGCAAGTTTTTATTTTCTTGACCCTTGCCGATTTCGATGATTTTTCCCTGGTTACAAATCTAAAGTAACTTTTTTCGATGTTTTATTTTTCAGATATCAATCCTTAAATACAATTAGATTAAACTAATTTACACTGTCTTGCTCTTCTTTTATTACAAAATTGGTACATGAAACTATCATGCAATGTTTGAAACTTATTGTAAAAGTCGTGTTTTCATTTATTTTACTAAGATTTTTTGTAAAAATACAAAACTCCCAAAAATATCGACCAGTTAAATAGAAGGCTGTAAAATGTCGCCATCTATTTTTCCATATTTAATGAGAGGATATAAATCCAATATTACACAATAATTTTAAATATTCTATAATAGTATCGTTTAATAACCAACAATTTTGTGCGAAACATTAAAAAAAACAGTGAATGTATAGGTAGTTTGAATTTGACATTTGATGATGTCGACTTTATAGATAGTAACAAAAAATCATGGAAGTCCGGACCTAACCTACTATTCATTGCGCAAACTCCGGGGGGCCGATTCCCATAATCACGCTGCCCTGTACGCCCAGACAATTTTGTTCTACAGCATTGGCCTTCCATATGCCTTCAAACTTCCTTGGCTAAAGTCGACCAACCGTAACGTGGGAAAGGCCAGTGTTGCCGCAATTATCACTATATGAAATAGCCTCAGACAAAAATATTATCCTTTATTTTAAAAATAATTAATAGCCGTTAATAATTATTAATTCCGTAAAACTGATATTTTGAGGAAAACTAACAAAAAAATAACGAATGCTACACTTTGGGTAAAAAATTAAAATTTTACAGATAATGCAGTTCACGTGACTACCATTTTTTCGGTCATTTTTTAAGTCTATCAAAGGTAAAGTCCAATTTTGAATAGATCTATTAATTTAAAAAATCTAATATGATGCGGACTTTGCTGGTCACACTGTTTATTAAAAAATATGTCGGTATTAACTACAAAAAAAGTGTTTTTAGTCTGTGGCGGTTCCTCCATTAGGTCATTTGGTCAATGACCTCCCAATATTTTGACTAATATTTCCGAACAAAAACATAATATTGATATAAATAAATAACTATATAATATATTTTCAATCTTTTAAATTTCCTTTTTTATTCTAAGCATATAAACTCGTTGACTGGATTCCACAAGCTTCGCGCAGCGATCTCCAGATCGGTGGTTTCGTTCGTTGGCAAAAAGCCGGGCTGCCAGCCTGCATTGACGTATTGTCTGGGGTATTGTGTTAAACGGAGCCGAGTCAGTATTCCCGATTTGATTTACGATTGGACGATTTCGTTTCGGCTGCTTTCCAAGCAGTGTAAATCGCATGGTCTGGGTCAACAGCCGCGAAGAGGAAAATTACACATTTTTCGAGGTGTTTGTTTGTTATTCATTTATTTTTGAATTTTCTTTCTTGTTTTTCTTTGAAGTAAACGTCTGTGTGAATAAAATGCCTAAAATTGAATCCTTCAGTCATGTTATATTTTTTAACTAAAAATCCCCGTAAGATTGACCACGAGCCGCCACTGTCTTTAGTGGAGGGATGATCGCTTCACTGAAAATTTTTTATAAACCAATTTAATTAATTTCGTAATTTTAAAGGAGACCGAGAATTTTAGACTAGTATTGAATTGTGTCAATTAACACGCTAAGGATGATGTAAGACCATGACAACCTCCAACCTCCTGTGTGGTGAAATCATTTATCGTGTGCGGTCCTTGTCCAGACCGATCATTGAAAAGGACTGGCGTCTTCTCGGTCATTTTTAAAATGTTTAATCCACCTAAAAATGGATTTATTCGTCAGATCATTCTGAGCATTACAGAAACGAATACGACTGGCACAATACGAACAGCTGTCAGGCTACAAGGTGCGCTCGTGAGCGCGGCTGTACATCGCGTCACAGCCGCCATATTCGGTCAGATCGCTTATTCACTGGACGGACCTCGTATGCCTTTTAAAGAGTGGGATGAAAATATTTTTTTATTTATTTGTGATTTGAAATAAATTAATTTTTATAAATGTTTAGAAACTTTTAAACATTTGCTTATATGCTTATGTATCCGCAATTATTAATATTTTTAATGGACTTCACAAAAGGAGGTTATCAATTTGACACGTGTATGTATATGTAATATTATTGTAACTGCAATATATTCAGCGCCGGTTTTAAAAACTGTGGAGGCCCTTGGGCAGATTTCATGTGGGGCCCTAGTTCTTACCATTCAAAAAATGAGAAAAAAATTACTTTACTTTACAAATATATTTTTAAAATAATAGCAATTAAAAATTAAAGTGCAGTTCTTATGAAATTAGAACAAAATACAAAAAACAATATCATTAAAAGTTTAATAGACTGTCAGATGCCCTGTCATTAAAGTTCTTTTCTAGATTTTTTAATTGTTTGATTATATCAGACATATCTAATTCCTTTAAAACATCGTGCTCAATACCAAAATTATTAACGCGATTTAGCATATTTACAACGACAATATTTAATAACCGAGAATTCAGAGAAGGAAAAAATGTGTCTATCATTTTTTTAAACCCAAACATATTTGAGCTAATGTAAATTGCGTTGCTAATCCACGACAAAGGGTAAATAGAGTTAAAAAAAACTTATGTACGCACACAGAGAGTTGAGATTGTTTTGCCCGCCGCGCGACCCACGTGCAAGCGCGTCATCGAACAAATGCACTGGGGTTCTACCTATGATGATTTTGGTAATGAAACGAACGTGGTAAAATCCATCTCAAGCTAATGTAAATTACATATATATTATTTAAAGAACAAAAATAAAGAGTCGAGACACGAAATCGAATACCCAACCTCCGAGGCTGCGGACGAGTACCACCCCACTCAGCCATTGAGTCATTGAGATACACCCTCAAGATGGGAAGTAAATTGCAAAATCTTTTCAGGGGCCCTTTGAGATTTTGATATTTTACTGATTGCCTGATTAAAGTGAACAAATATAGATCGATGATTTCTGTTAATATTTAATGTAATCATGTTTGTACAAAGCATACTGTAGGTAAAGGTAAAACGCGAAAAAAAACAAACAAGACCAAACATATTTGTTCATTTGTTTGACCAGTTGGAAAAGTTATGGATGACGACGAACAAAATTTATTTCTCTTTAGGTTTGTACACACCGAAAAAACAAACAAAACAAACATTCGTTCTTGTTCACTTTCTTTGTATGTGTTTTTTGTTTATTGTTCGCCTTTTCTGTCTACATAGGGCAACCAAATGTTTGTTTATTTTTATTCGACTGGTTGGAATAGTTATGGAGAAAAAACAAAATTCTCTTTAATGTACCGACGTCCACTCGAACATGTGTAAACAAGAACAAACAAACGTTTGTTCGCCATTTTAACTGTCTACACTGAAGAAAAACGTTTGTTCGCTGATGTTTGTTCTTGTTTCATTTTTCGGTGTGTATATACCTGACGTCTAATCAAACATGTATGAACAAGAACAAACAAACGTTTGTTCGCGTTTTTACTGTCTACACTAAAGAAAAACATTTGTGCGCTGATGTTTGTTCTTGTTTGTTTTTTCGGTGTGTACATACCTGACGTCTCCTTGAACATATATGAACAAGAACAAACAAACGTTTGTTCGCGTTTTTACTGTCTACACTAAAGAAAAACATTTGTACGCTGATGTTTGTTCTTGTTTGTTTTTTCGGTGTGTACATACCTGACGTCTACTCGAACATGTATGAACAAGAACAAACAAACGTTTGTTCGCGTTTTTACTGTCTACACTAAAGAAAAACGTTTTTTCGCTGATGTTTGTTCTTGTTTGTTTTTTCGGTGTGTACATACCTGACGTCTACTCGAACATGTATGAACAAGAACAAACAAACGTTTATTCGCGTTTTTACTGTCTACACTAAAGAAAAACATTTGTGCGCTGATGTTTGTTCTTGTTTGTTTTTTCGGTGACGACATACCTGACGTCTACTCGAACATGTATGAATAAAAACAAACAAACGTTTGTTTGCGTTTTTACTGTCTACACTAAAGCAAAACGTTTGTTCGCTGATGTTTGTTCTTGTTTGTTTTTTGGTTGTACATACCTGACGTCTACTCGAACATGTATGAACAAGAACAAACAAACGTTTGTTTGCGTTTTTACTGTCTACACTAATGAAAAACATTTGTTCGCTGATGTTTGTTCTTGTTTGTATACGTACGTTTAAGTGTACCGGCCTGGCTTATTAATACGAGCTACAGATGTGGTGTCAAAGAAAAAAATCTCAAAATCTTGGTCAAATTCTCAGGTAAGAAGATCAAAATGGCCGAAACTAAACTCTTTAAACATTTACAACAAAATTTTCAGATATTTACAATTACACTCTAGTACATCTTATGACAAATTAAGTTTTTACTTAAAACCAAAAAATACCTACGAAAGAAAAGATATTTTAAAAATATTATATTGACTCAAGAAAAAGTTATATCACAATTATAAAATAATGTTTTTTAATACACACTTAATTAACCAACAAAAAAATTAAACGTGGATACGAAACAAATAAAAAGTCTACCATTTTAAAAATATATATATATATATATATATATATATATATATATATATATATATATATATATATATATATATATATATATATATATATATATATATATATATATATACATATATGTCCACGGAAAAGGTGTTGAATAGGAAAAACTTCTACTTCTTAGATAAGATTGGGATAGAACCTTTTAGCATATTTTATACGGGGTGTTAATTGTTAATTTAAAAACTCCAAATGGTGCAAGTGTAATGTGCATTTATTTAAGAAGATATGGAAATAAGTTACCAAAAAAAGTTGTTCAAAAATAAAAGGTAGTCTCTAATACCAATTTTTAAAAAAATCGGCTTGCTTTTATTTATTTGTAATTAAATTTATTTTAATATTAATTTTTATTTTTAAAATCAATTTTATCAATTTTTTTTATTGTATAGTAAGCATTTTAAACTAACAATACTACGGCTAATGAATTATAAAAGCGAGGTGTTAAAGTTTGTCACTATCAACCCTACTAGTACAAAAAATGAGTTGTTAAATTGGAATTAGTTAATTGATATTAATAATAATAGTATGATATTATATATATATATATATATATATATATATATATATATATATATATATATATATATATATATATATATATATATATATATATAATAAATATATATATAATATATATATATATATATATATATATATATATATATATATATATATATATATATATATATATATAATAACAAAATTAGTCTAATTAGTTTTTGTAAATTACATTTTTAATGCTAGAGTTGTCTGTGTTATTAAACTGAACTTATAAAATACAATTATCCTAATCATATTCTGTCTTTACAAGCCCCCAGATTTACCAAACTTTCTTACCTTGCAATGATTGAAAAGTTTAATTTATTAACGGTTTTCTTGCTTATTTATCTCATTGTTATACGACATTAATTTCAGCACAATCCTAGTAGACAATAAAATTATTATGTATAGATTTTAATCAACTTACGAGTACATAATTTATTATTTTTCTTTGTCCACTGCATTTGTAATAAATTATGTAGATAAGGCTTTATTTCTGATTTATTTATGCGTTTATTTAGCCGTAGGCTAGTGGGAATATATATATATATATATATATATATATATATATATATATATATATATATATATATATATATATATATATATATATATATATATATATATTTTTTTTAATTAACATAGACCCTTAAGAAATTTAAAATACATGAGCTGGGTTGTGCAGATATCAAATAATTATTGGTTTGGCGCGCCAAAAATGTTTTCCAGTTAAAACCCAACCATGTTTGCTATCGCGAGAAGAGCCTGCTAATACTCATCCCTTACTTATAAGCGGTCAAGTTCTGCAAAACAAAGAGTCATTTAATGTTGTGAGTGTTACATCATTCGTACGAAACAAATTAGACGCTTACGCATATACGCATATAACATTTTTTGCCGGCCATGTATAGTGGCAAATAATGTTTAATGGTAAAGCATTGGCAAAAAGGTATCCAAAAGACACAAAAGTGCTTGGTCATTTGGCCGTTATTGGGCCATGTGTTGCAGATAATGTGATGGCATCTATCATTAAATAAGTATTGCCAAAAATAGGCATTTTATATAATGGCATCGCTTTTTTTTGTAATGGCAATAAAATGCATATTTTTACCCTCCAGGAAACTTAAATATGTATTTATGCATATGGCGCACCATATAAAATAAACCACTATACTGTTGAAAAAACTATGAGATACAAAAGAAAGGTTAAATGCAAAATTTTTTAGGGAAAAGTTTTTTTAGTATTTTGATGTATGGTCCATTCACCGGGGTTGCTACTGCCAGAAACATTTGAATTTTAAATGGATACTACACATATTTTTGCACTTTTATAAGCGAAGTTAGTAGTTTAAGAGTTATTAGGACTTACTAAGTAAAAAGAATATAAGATAATATAAATTTCAGATTTTTATTTTTTAAAAACTACCTAATGGTGCCAACTATAAGTGGTATCATGATGATACCAAATTTGTACCATACGGTACCATTTGTTATTGGTATAGTCTGTCTCAAAGTATACCGTGTTAGCTCTTGCCTTTATTTATGGATTATACCTCCCGACCGCAATAAACCTGCGGATCGGTAGGTATTAAAGGGCAGAACATTAGGGACGAACTTTAATAATATAAAGATTTATAATTTATTGTTTATTTAGGTAAGTATAATCTTAAAAATAGGATCTATGTTGTTTTGGATAGAAATGTAAGAGTACTCAATTTTTATAATGTGCTGTACTGAATTTTTCCAGCTCTCAACTGGTATGTTAGTAAATACATTTTTTATCAAATTAATGATACTGGGACTTAAAGTAGGTGTAACATTTTCTGCTCTGATCTTTGGTTTTACTTGGCTCCACAAACGCTCTATGGGGTTAAACATACAGTGATACGGAGGAAGCCGTAAGACAGTATGCCCAGCCTGTTCAGCCAAATTATCACATACATATTGTTTTTTAATTGCATATGAATTTGGGACTTCCAAAAGATGCGTTTTTTTGTAACTGAATTCCAAATAAATATCATTTTCTAACAAATATTCTCGGATTTCAGTTTTTGAACTTGATAAAGCTGGTGCTTTGTGTAGCAGACGGCTGTGGTAGCTTGCGTTATCCATGACAATAACACTGTTGTTTGGAATATTTTTTAAAAGATAATTTTAAACCAGTTTTTAAAAGTTCTGCACTTGTATCCTCATGATAATCCAAGCTAGAATCCTTAATATTCTTTGCAGACAACAGCAAGCAGTTTGGGACAAATCCGTCTTCTGAACCAGCGTGTATTATGGTAATGCGTTTTCCTTTATTTGAAGGTGCTTTTGTCTGACAGTTTTGACTGGAATCAACCCATCCTTTGGATACTGTGTCGTGTGTATCGAATCATGTTTCATCAAGGTAAATTATGGATCTGTTTTCTAACTTATATCTTTTAATTTCTTGAAGGTAATTAAATCTCCAAGTGCGCAATCTGTGCGATTCCATGACTACTTGTCTATTGTCTATTTTGCGGTATTTAAATCCCATTTTACAAACAACTCTATGGAGGGTGGCACGGCTAATATTTATATTGGTTTTGTCTTCGTCTAGCTTCTCTTTTATTTTATACAAGGGGGGAATAACTCTGCTCTCATAAAGACAATATATTTTCCTTCTTATTAGGTCCTTATCACTATTGTCTATACGGTGAGATTGAAAATCACTACGTTTTTTTCTTTTGTTCAATTCTTCACTAATAATAATAATATCCCTTATCGATAATATTGGAGTTTTTGTAAGTAGACAGGTTTTTTTTTTGCTTCTTGTTTAATTAGACCTCTACTGAATAAAGTTTCATACACATTTTTCACAACCTGTTTTGCATCTAATGACAAATGATTTCGACGCGACATAGTTATATTTTCGTAAAACAACTTTTTCGAAACGCACAGTAAAAACGGTTATTCAACACTGCCACTAAAATATTAGCCAACATATTTATATGCCTAATGGTTAATACTCAAGAAATACCTGGCCCACCCCTGCCCTTATGAACAAATGGGTTTACCCAATAACAATAGGTAAAAAAATCGTTTAAGGTTTATTGGGGTATGGTCCGTTAAAAGCCATAAGGATATACTTTGAGACAAACTATACCGAAATAAGCAATAAATTATAAATTTTTATATAATTAGAATCCGTCCCTAATCCATAAATGAAGGCAAAAGCTAACACGGTATACTTTGAGACAAACTATACTTGATATTAGATATCTTTTGAATAGATAAGATAGAAATGTAAAATTTATACAATTTTTTATGCTAAGTAAATCGTCAAAGTTTAAAATACCGATATACCGGAGCCCTGAAAGGAAATAAAAATTTGTTATTAGAATAAAAACAATGTTCAACTGTACAGGGTTTTTCCGTATATTTTGGAGCGCCACCAGAGCTTTTGTTTTAAGAGTTTGAAGAAACGTTAAAGTACAAAAGTTGAAGTATTTTTACTGAACAGTCAGAATTTGTCATCAGATAAAACAAAAGAGCATCGGAAATGAGTTTAAAAATAACAAGTTTGGTTTTTTTAAATGGAAAACTCTGTATATTATTCTTGTTTAAGCTTTCCTTAATATATATATATATATATATATATATATATATTATTATATATATATATATATATATATATATATATATATATATATATATATATATATATATATATATATATATATATATATATAAGTTGTCCATATTTGGTCAGCGCGTCGGTAAATAGTTACTTAACCGTTGAACTTATAAAAAAAATTTTTAACAAAACTTTTAAAATTTCATCTCTGCTACAATCCAAAATTAGTCTCTAGTATACAGGGTGCCTCAAAAAGAGTTATATCAAAAATTATATTTTTCTTAAATGGAATACCCTATATTTTTATATGGCAAATAAAGCCTCTGTGGGTTTCGTATTCAACTTTATATTTGTATGTGGGTCGAATGCAGCGTTGCCAAGCTATGAATTTTTTTTTTTTAAGATCAGTCAAAAACATACTTTTTTTAAACTGTTATGTCTTCGCCACTGTTTGTTAATTTCGCTGACAAATTTACATGTAATCTAATGTCGACATCCTTTACCCTAAACTAGGTTCAATTTTTAATTTAATTATACAGGGTGTCCAAAATATTCATTCAAACATCTCTATTTTCAATTCTATTTTAATTAAATTTCTTAAATACAACACCCTGTATATTATTTTGCCGTTGAAAAGCTTTAAGTGTGCTCTTTCAGAAAACATTATGTTTGCCTTATCTATCGCACTATCGTTTTGAGATATTAAGGCTTTTTCGTAAATTTACACTTAAAATGGAAAATATCCTAGGCGGCATGGCTCAAGAAGTCGAAACAATTGATACTCATTGGCATGTCAGTAATTATTTATATAATCTTGTGACATTTGGTTACATCCTGTGCCTATTATCTTCCGTTATTCAGAAGTATTTGGCAATTAAAATGAAGTATACGCAGCAAGAATCAATTGAAATTATTTATATTCTTGGAGAATGTTTTAAGAATTGTCTTCTGGCATCCCGAGTATACTGTGAGAGGTTTCCTGAGAGAAGACATCCAGATGCAAGATCATTCCAAAAATTGATGGATAGATTTGACAGGACTGGAACAGTTAAGTACGAAAAGCATGAAAGAATAAAGCCAGTGGTAAACGAAGAAAATGAATTTAACGTGGTCGCATCTGTTGTTGAAAACCCACATAGAAGTACAGCGGACATAAGTGATTTGCTGAACTTAGGTCAAACTTCTGTGAAGAGAATGTTGAGTAAGAATAAGTTTCATCCATATCGTGTGCAATTGAATCAAGCACTTGAAGGACAAGACTTTGAAAATAGGATAAATTTTTGTAATTGAGGTCTTGCTCGAATTAGAGAAGATGTACGATTTTTTAACATTGTATTATTTACCGATGAGGCGACATTCCACAATAATGGTCATGTAAACAGGCCTAATTTACATTTTTACGCCGATGCTAATCCACATTTTATGAGGACTGTTGACCAGCAACATAGGTGGAGTATAAATTTTTGGGGAGGCATAATTGGAAACCACATAATAGGGCCCCATTTTTTTGATGGACACCTTAATGAAAATATTTTTAAATTTTTTTAAATGAAGATCTTGATAATCTGCTAGAAAATATACCACTACAACTATTAGGAAGAATGTGGTTCCAGTTAGATGGGGCACCTGCTCGTTTCAGTGCTGGAGTACGAAATACTCTGGATGAAAAATTTCCAGGCCGTTGGATCGGAAGAAGTGGACCTGTTCCTTGGCGTCCAAGGTCACCAGATCTGACAAAACTTGATTTTTTCCTCTGGGGGTACATTAAAGAACTGGTCTACAAGACACCCCCAACTACAGCAACAAATATGCGAGAAAGAATAAGAAAAGCATTTAATTCAATAACCCCCTTAATGTTACAAAAATGTAAATAGATCTTTGCCGACAGATTCAATATGTGTTTACAGCAAAATGGTAGAGTGATTGAGTATTTAATGAATTAATTGGGTTTATGTAAATTTATTTATGTTACCTTTATTAGTCTTGTGTTTTGAATAATTTTATTTAATGTTAATAAAATAATATAAATTTATTATACAAAAAGGAGTAGTATTAGTATGGCACCAAGTATCAATTGTTTCGATTTCGTGAGCAATGCCGCCTACGATATTTCCTAATTTGAGTGTAAATTTACGGAAAAGCGTTAATATTTCAAAACGATAGTGCGATAGATAAGGCAAACATAATGTTTTCTGAAAGAGCACACTTAAAACTTTTCAACAGCAATATAATATACAGGGTGTTGTATTTCAAAAAATTAATTAAAATAGAATTGAAAATAACGATGTTTGAATAAATATTTTGGACACCCGGTATAAATTAAATCAAAAAATGAAGACAGTTTAGGATTAAGTAGGTCAACATTAGATTACATGTAAATTTGTCAGCGAAATTAACAAACAGTGGCGGAGACATAACAGTTTAAAAAAAGTATGTTTTTGACTAATCTCTTACAAAAAAATTCATAGCTTGGCAACGCTGCATTCGACCCACATACAAATTTAAAGTTGAATACAGAACCCACAGAGGCTTCATTTGCCACATAAAAACATAGGGTATTCCATTTAAGAAAAATATAATTTTTGATATAACTCTTTATTGAGGCACCCTGTATACTAGAAAATAATTTTGGGTTGTAGCAGAGATAAAATTTAAAAGTGTTGTTAAGAAAATTTTCTTACAAGTTCAACGGTTTAGTAACTATTTACCGACGCGCTAAGTGGACCACCCTGTATATATATATATATATATATATATATATATATATATATATATATATATATATATATATATATATATATTTTTTTTTTTTTTTTTTTTGTTTCACACCTTTGGCGGGTTATTAGTATTACGTCCGGGCGTAATGCCAAGGACATATACACAGTTTAAAAGGGTGAGACGACACTGCGGATTATCCCAACTGTCCCAAGTATGACGGCCTTCTGCATCCAAGTTATGGCGTTATCAGGGAGATTTAATTCAGATGCGTGCTGTTTAAGCTTCTTATGTACGAGGCCGTTTACGCTTATAATCATTGGCATCAGCTTTACACTCCTTAGGTCCCAGATGTGTTTTATTTCGCGTGCCAGCGCTTCATATGTAGCGACCTTTTCGGTATACGTTTTAGTCAGGTTGTAATCCTGCGGCACTGCAAAGGCTTTAAGGATGGCGTTCTTTTCGGACTTGTTCCATACCGCCATATCAGGTCTGTTGTGCTGCATCGGTCTGTCTGTTATGATGGTGAAGTCCCAGTATACCTTGATGGTGTCGTTCTCCATAACGGGTTCCGGGTTGTACTGGTGATGAGGAGTAAAGGCTTCCAGTAGACCTGCGTCACGACAGATCAACTGGTGTACAACCTTGCCCATGTTGTTGTGACGCTCAAGATACCTGGTATTCGCGATGACCGAGCATCCTGCCGATAAATGTTGCACAGTTTCCTCGGCTCTGTTGCACAGCCTACACTTGGTAGTCTCAACCTGTTGTTGCATTATAAGTCGCGCGTGAGTTCGTGTTGGGACGACCTGGTCTTGGATCGCCAATAGCATGCCTTCCGTTTGAGGAAAGAGATACCCAGATGTCAGGTAAGTATTAGACCTCACACGGTCTACGTCATTTTGGTATAGGCTTGCGCAGAATCTTCCGTAAAGGGCTTTTGAGCGCCAGCTTTGTCTAAGCTGATCTAAGTGGGTCTCTCTTTCAGATTCCGTTAGAACTGATAGATTAAGTGCTGTGTAACCTTTGTCACATGCTGCTATCCGCTGGTATATTGGTGACCGTTTCACTAGGAAATACTTCCTCAGGTTGTCGCGCTCCTTTAAGTTGGCTTCTTCCAGGCTGACCAAGCCACGACCTTCCTCGTTTCGGGGTAAGTATAGCCTCTCAGTAGATGATGTAGGGTGCAACATGCCATGTTTTTTGAGAGCCGCTCGGACCTGTCTGTCCATTGTTTGCAAGTCCGTTTTTGACCATCTGAGAACGCCCGCGGTGTATGTTAGAGCGGGGATTGCCCAAATGTTCAAGGCACTAACAATATTCTTGGCCGATAGCTGTGTCTTCAGGATCTTGTTTGTTCTTCCCATTAGCTCCCTCTGGGCGAGTTCTTTGTTTTCTTTCTGCTGGATCTCATACGTTTGTTGGATACCCAGATACTTGTATGTCTTTTCCAAACTCAGTGACTCTATCCTCTCGCCACCCACGAGCGCCACACCCTCGTTCTCAATGAGTTTTCCCCCTCTTACATGAACAACGGCGCACTTTTCTATTCCAAACACCATTCTGATGTCTTAGCTGAAGCTTCTAACTAGCTCCAGTTGACCTTCTAGGTGTCGTTGGCCTCTTGAGTAGAGTTTTATGTCATCCATGTAGAAGAGGTGTGTTAGCGTAGCGCGGTCATCTATGGCGTACCCATAGGAACTGCGGTTCAGCATATTACTAAGCGGGTTGAGCGCGAGGCAGAACCACAAAGGGCTGAGCGAGTCTCCTTGGAATATTCCCCGCCGGATCGGGATTTCTCGGGTCTTGTATGTGTGCGCTGTTCCTTGGACAGAAAGAGTTGTGCGCCACGTGGACATCAGATGTCTGAGTAGTCTTATGGTTCCTGGTTCACCCTATAGATCTCCAGCACCTGTAGAAGCCAAGAGTGCGGAACTGAGTCAAACGCCTTTTTGGTAGTCAAGCCATGTTATATATATATATATATATATATATATATATATATATATATATATATATATATATATATATATATATATATAGATATATATTTATATATATATATATATATATGGAAAAATAGGAATAAAAATTCCCTACTGTCTTGGTGTATACGAAAGAAGTAACTCCGTTTTAAGACAGTTAAAAGCAGACAACCTGTTTCCTTTGCTGTTCGCTATGACACTCTCTCCCTAGACGCGAAAGTAAGATTGTTACATCTTACTGCAAGGCAACGATGTTTGTCTTTTAAGTAGACACTTTGTTTCTCTGTTGTTCGCTAAACACTCGTTACAGCCCTATTGATAAGTTCCTGTAAGGCAGGCGAAACGCGTCTAGGGAGAGAGTGTCATAGCACAGCGAAACGGCGAAAACAGGTTTTCTTTTTAACTTGTCTTAAAAGGGTTATTTTTCATATATATATATATATATATATATATATATATATATATATATATATATATATATATATATATATATATATATATATATATATATATATATATATATATATATATATATATATATATATATATATATATATCTATATATATATATATATATATATATATATATATATATATATATATATATATATATATATCCAGATATGTTTTTGAGACGTTTTTTTGCTTGTCTGGTCACCACTGTGTCGATAATCAGGAGTTCCTTGCATCCCTTGCTCTTTGTCTGCAGCCATTTTGTTCCCAGGCTAATACGTGGTTGTTTTTAAGGTGACAATTTAGTTTGAAGCCTACAGTGGATGTCAGTATTTTGTAGGCCGTTGGGAGGCAAGTTATTGGCCTGTAGTTCCTAGGTTGTGCCAGGTCTCCTTTCTTGGGTTGCATGTAGGTAATTCCATGCGTAAGAAACTTTGGCACCGTTTCCGGATTTTGGATTGCCTTCTGGATAGTACGAGCAAATGCTACGTGCGTTTCGGTGAATGATTTCCACCAGTAGTTGTGGATTCCATCAATACCAGGAGCGGTCCAGTTTTTCAATCTTCTAACGGTGGCTCGTATGTCGTTTTCAGATACGGTTGTCTCTGGCATTTGGCGGGCCTCTTGCTTTTCAGAATAAATTCAAGGTGCCTCCGCATTGTGTTGGATATTTTGTGACCAAATATCCTCCCAAAAATCGATCATCCGTTTTTCCTCTGGCGGTGCTGTTTTTTGGTTTGGGTTTTGGCTGTCAAGACCCCTGAAGAATAATTTTTGGTTGCCGAAGAATAGGCTGTTTTGTTGGAATCTCAGCGATCTTTTGTGGTACCGTCGTAGCGTTGATTGAGTAATGTTTTGGGGAAGATACATAAGCTTATGGGAAGTAAAAAGACCGACAAATGTTTTAGTCGCTTCGAGCGCTAGCATCGACCATCTGTTTAGGAAAACATAAACTAAATAATGATTTATTGATTTATTTAATGAAATATAAAAAGGTTTCTGTAAAATTTTTATAAACCAACGCGTATGCCTCGTAAACGTAACCTACCAACGAAACGCCGACGTTGTCAGATGTGTTGTGTATTCTTTTGTAATTTTTTTAGTTGGTTGTTCGGGTTGTTCCGTAGTGTCGTGTTGAGTCCGTGCGTTTTGTGTTATTAACGTTTAAATTTGTGAGGACAATTTATTAAGGGTGAAGTAAAGTGGCTTGGATAGTTACTTTTTGTAAAAATTAATTTTTCAACAGCTGCATTGTTGTGTTTATGCTTATTGCAAAAACACCAAAAAGACAAATCCCAAATTAAGTTTTTATTCGTTTCCCATAAAGGATGCAAAACGGCGCAACATTTGGATTCTGAATAGTAGAAATTCTAAGTTATTCAACCTTAGTGATTCCCAATTAAAAACAAAAAACAATATGTGAGAAACATTTTTTGACATCTAGTTTTAGAGATTTTTCGGCAGAACATAAACTTTTAAGTAAATTTGCTGTACCCATTAAGTATCTTTCAGGTAAGTGATACCTACATATTATTATATGTTCGAGTATATGTTATTATTTTACATGTTGTCACTAGGTTATAGTATATTAGACTGTTTCAAAATCGATTTTCTCTTAATTTAATCGAAAATATACTTAGTTGAACATGGTATAAAATTGTGAAAGTTAGAGCTCTTAATATTGATATTAACAGGTTATTCAAAGTTAAACTTGGATTGATAACATAATACATTTTTCTAATTTTTCGACGCAACCATCAACTAGGTGAGAAAATTTCATGGAACATTTTTTTGTACAGAATTTAATTTTCAATTAACTATCTTTAAAAAAAAAATTGATGTTTTTACAGTTTGTAGTTATTTGCAAAAAACTAAAAATGTTTGTAAAAAATTGTCATTTTGCTGATTAAAAATTAAAATCAATTATTCTTAAGTAAATAGATTTTTATTTATTTATTTATTGTTAATTATTATTTAATTATTAACTAAAAAATATTGTTTTTTTTGCGAAGCGTGGTTTGGCGTTAATTGAACAATATCTACAGTAAGTGTTTTACCAAAAATGAAGAGCAATTACAGTACATTATTGGTACTTATAAGCGAATGCAGAAAAACATGGCCAATTATAATAAAACTATTTTAATGTAACCATTTAAATTGATAAATAAAACTACTATGTTTTTTTTACCACTAAAATATATTCACAATCATTGTTCCCACTAAGCAAAAAATCGTCCTAATTACGTTACATTTATGTTTTCTTGTTCCTTTGTTACGTTAATCATCTTGAAACAATAACAGCGCCTTTAACCTAATAGTTTCGTTATATTTCCTTTAACTTAACAAAATTGTAGTTACGTTTAATTAATTATGGCCGTAAATCGTATTTTGTTAACGATTTAATGTACAGCTTTAAAATAAGAATTAGTATAATGAAGATGGCTTTAAGTCACTAATCGTATTAGTTTGGCGACTTTATCACTAGGAAGCGCACGATACCAAGTATATTAAAAAGGGTACACTTTTTATAAAAATGTTGATATCACAGTAATCAATCACGGAAATTACTAAACGATTTTTCACGCCTTTCCTCATATATTATTTTCTGTTAAACTTTTACAGTGGGCGAAAATTTACTTTTATGCAAAAAAGCACTGACAAAGTGAAACATATTTTTTAAAAGGTATGCTGGTTAAATAAAAAAGATTTGATTAAATATTCTTTGTGTTTACGTTTTGTAAAACTAAAACTGAATAATACCCTATCGATTATTAAAACATCAAGAAATTATTTAATTAACAATATTAAAAAAATGTTTACCTCAAAGTTTTAGCATTTTTATGTATAAAAGTAAATGTTGTTTCCATTCTTTTATTAAAGATGCTACTGAAAAAATATGGATGCAAATAATTGTTGTGATAAATCGCCTGTTGATTGATTGATTGATTGATTGATAAAGTAAATACACAAGTTGAGGTTTTGTCCGCCTCGACACTGCAGCCTACAGGGCTTGTTGTATCTCTTGTGTATTTGTTTCAGTTAAAAAGGTTTGACACCTTAGACAGGTGTAGTAGCCCTTTTACTGTTCTTTTCTGGTCTCCAGCCTCCTGGTGGTTAGTGTCCACCATGAGGTTTTGATTTGTTCTCCAGTATGTAAGTGCAGGGCACTCATATATGATGTGAGAGGCTGTCTCTTCCTCTTCGTCACATAGTCTGCAAATGGGTTCTTCTCTATAGATGCCCATAGTGTGCATATGTTTTCTTAGGGTGCAGTGTCCGGTTATTAATCCTGTCACTATCCTAATCTGGTTCCTATTTAGTTTTAGTAGTTCACTTGTCAATGCTTTCGATGGTGAGTCCAGCATTGATTTACTGTGATTTTGCCTTGGAATGTGGTTCCAGTATGACTGATGTTGTGTTTGAATCCACCGAGTCATGTAGCCACGAACCGAGGCTTTTGGTATTCCAAAACAGGTTCAGGACCCACAAACATTGCTGCGGAGCCTCGCCTGGCCAGGGAGTCTGCATTTTCATTGCCCTGTATTCCCTGTGTCCTGGCACCCAGGAAAGTGTAACTTTGTTGTGGTTAGCCAGGTTTAGGAGGCATTGCAGACAGTTCCAAACCAACCTTGAGTTGACTTGTTGGGATGCCAAAGCTTTTATGGCCGCTTGACTATCAGAGAAGATAGTAATGTCTCTGCCCTTATATCTCCTCCTCAAGTTCTCTCGCAGACAAAGTTCAATGGCATATATTTCCGCCTGGAAAATAGTGGCATATTTCCCCAGGGAAGCATAAGCATTGAACCTGGGGGTCATACCATGTATTCCCTGCGCCGGCTCCATTGTCAGTCTTGGATCCATCGGTATACCAAACCAAATTCCGAGACTGACCAGGAGATCGCTCACTACCGCCCCAGGTAAGCTGGGTTTTGTATGGTCTGTGTGTATTTATCCGTTTTGGCATTGTATCACTGCCCATCTCAAATATTGGGTTTGTGATACTGCTCGTTATTCTGGTGGCCCTAGGGCAGGCCCAGAGCACCAGTTGCCGTTACATTTCAGCCTCTATGCCCCAATCCTCGCCTCCGCCTTAATAATTATACCAAGAGGGGGAGGCTTATAGGGTTTCCATGGCTGCAGTTGGAGTGCTTCTAATAGCTTCGTTATACAGAAATTAGTCGCTGGAGTTTGGATAACCCAGCTCTGCTTTTCTGTTCTTTTTTTTGGCCACCAGATAGTTGAACCGTAGGTTATCATGGGTCTTACCACAGCAGTGTACAACCAGTGTACTATGCGTGGCTGAAATCCCCAATTCTTCCCCACAGCTTTTTTGGTAGCCATTAGAGCCATTTTGCCCTTATTAATCACATTCTGCATATGTGGATTCCAGGTTAGCTTAGAATCCAGAGTTAGTCCAAGGTACTTTACCCCTGGACATAGCCGAGTGTGGTACCGAAGAAGTGAGGATATTTTAAATCATCCAGCTTCCTTCGTCTAGTGAAGGGTATTAGCGCAGTTTTGCCAGGATTAACAGTAAGGTTTTCCCTTGTTGCACCATCCCTCCACAATTCTCAGTGCCCTTTGCATGAGCTCCGAGGTTGTTTTGTTATGCTTCCCCACGACAAGTATAGTGATGTCATCCGCATACCCCTGGGTATAGAAGTCATTATTATTCAGTTCCACCAGGAGTTCGTCAACAACCATATCCCACAGTAGTGGGGATAGAACCCCTCCCTGTGGACATCCTTTGACCACTGACACCTCCATTGTTTCGCTGAATAACGTTGCTTGCGCTCGTCTGCCAGTAACATGTTGTTTATCCACCTACAAATGGTGTGGGACATTATGTCTGGCAAGAGCCGCGGCCATTGAGTTGAAGGAGGTTCGATCGAAAGCTCCTCAATATCAAGAAATCCAGCAAGTGCGATTTCCTTGTTGTTCAGTGCGAGTTCTAATCTGGTCACCAGTTGATGATGAGCAGATTCGCATGATTTTTCTGACTGATAGGCATGTTGGTTTTTGTGGAGTGGCCTTTTGTCAGAGAGTTTTCCCTGACATACCTGTCGATCAGTTTTTCCATTGTTTTTATCATAAAAGACGACAATGTAATTGGTCTAAGTCCCTTTGCCTGGGAGCAGCCCTTTTACCCGGCTTTGGAATGAAGACCATTTTAGTCTGCTTCCATGCATTGGGCAAATAGCTCGTAGCTAGGCTTGCACGGAAGAGTTTGCAAAGCAGTGGAACTAGGTTTGCTTTCCTGCTGTAGTAGTGCTGGGATTATCCCATCAGGTCCAGGTGCTTTGTAGGCTTCAAATGATTCAATTGCCCACTCGATTTTTCGTAGGTTATGATTTCCTTTGCTACTTCCCAGTCGCTTCTTGTGGGCCGAATATTCGGAACATTGACGTCTGGGTAGGTCTCATTAAGTTGAGTTTCTCTTGATCCTGGTAGATGTGTTTGGAGCAAAATCTCCAATGTTTCCCTGCCAGTTTCAGAGTAGGTTCCATCTGGTTTTTTTAGAGTGCCAATAGGATTGACCGGATCTTTAGACAGGATTTTTTGGAGTCTGGCTGCCGTGCTGGTATTTTCAACCTCCTGGCAGTATTTCCTCCCATGAATCCAGTTTAGCCTTACGGACCCGTTTACTGTATTCAGTGAGTGCAGATTCATATTCATCCCACTCACCCGTTTTCTTCGCTCTGTTGAACAGTCTGTGGGTTTTTTCCTTAGCTCCAGTAGTTCGTTATTCCACCAGGTAGACTTTTTCCTGGCGGTTTGCTTTACTAGAGGACAGTTATTCTGATAAGAGTTTGTAATAGCCTCCAGTAGTTCACAGGAAGCAAGCTCTATGTCAGTAGTATTCCTAATGCTGGTTTTGACGTTACTGCAGTTGATGGTCAAAGTTTCCTTGTATTTCTCCCAGTCCGTGCTCCTCGGATCACGGTACTCCCCATTGGCCTCTGAGAAGGCAGAGATCGCCAGGAAGATGTGCCTGTGATCAGACAGCGACGGTTTCCTCAGATACATACCACCGAGTTACCTGGGATCGTATACGCGGAGATGCCAAAGTAACGTCGATTACCTCTTTACGGGCTCTAGTCACAAAAGTAGGTTCATTCCCCCTATTTAATACCTCTAAATTTTCAGAAATAATAAAGTCTAAAAGGTACTCACCTCTCCTGTTGATATCACTGCTTCCCCAAGCAGTGTGGTGCGTTGGCATCCATCCCACATGAGCTGTAGGTTAGAGCGCCTACAGAATTGCTCCAACTGGCGGAGTTCCTCAGATGGGGTGGATCGATTGAATCATATGGAAGATAGGTTGAAGCGAGGACAGCTTCAGTCCATACACCTTCCATGATGTATTTCAGCCTTACCGCCGCCTGGTCCCTAGAACAGAATTCAGTCAGCTTTAAGGCATGTAATCCTCTTAATAAATATGCAGGATCTGACATTACCAGAGTTGGAGTCATATATTAACTTACCTCCGGCTTCGCCTAAGCCCCCCAACTTTTCCTTTAAAAAAACCAAGGTTCGTGTATGAGGGCTATGTCCGCGTCTCCACGAGATAGGAGCCTGCATAGGACAGCCGTGGCTGCCCTGTTATGCTGCAGGTTTGCTTGAAGCACCCGCAGTTCCTGCAGACTCCTGTTTGCGTGTTTTGGTCACTCTGAAGGTGATTGGGTTTAGGCCCAGAAAGGCTTAGCACCCTCTTGCCCAATTCCTTCAGGGCGTGTTCGTCCATAGCAAGTACAAGGGTGATGCCCTGTTTCTCACTACGGCTGCTGATGAGCCTGCAGTCACCTGTATTGAGATCCTTGTTTTGGATCCCCAGATTCTGAAGGATTTTACCCGGCTCCTTTGTCATCAAGGAGTTCCTGTGGGTATAAATGTCACAACCTTGGCAGTTTTGACAACGTCCTAACGTATCCTACTCAAGGGTCGCCCCTCCCAGGTTGAATTTTTGGAACTTTGTCCATTAGCCAGTCTCTGGCGTGATCGTTTACGCAGGTTACGAAAAGTACCCCAGCCTGCGGGTAGCTACCCGCAAACTGCGGCCCCTCCCCGCTGGAGACTTAAAGATCTGCCGAGTCATCGCCATCTGAATCCTGTTTGGACTGTTCCGCGGTGAGTTTTCCTTCCGGGAACGAGTCCAACGAGATTGCCATTTTGTGGCCTGTGAGAGCCTGTTTGAAGGTTGCCCCAGTTGTTGTACTGGGTTTTACCTGTACATGCTCAGACCGGCCTTTCTTGTTTGTTCTGCACAGGGTGACGGTGTGCTGATTGCGGAGCACTTCCGTTTGCCTTGCCTTGGTCTGGTTCCCCAGACTCGGCTTTGCTGCCTGAGGTTTCTCAGCCTCCAGATTGGCTTTAGTTTTCCTATTTGCCCTGGGCTTCCTTTGTTTAATAAGTTCACCCTCTAGCTTTGGCCGCCTCACTTTCAAGTTTCCGGCGCTGTGCACCAGACAACCTGCGCTCGAGGTTGGGCTTCCGCTTTTGCTGGGTTTCTTGAGCTGCAGGGTTAGTGCCTGCAGGTTCAAGACCAGCGGGGTTTACCTCAGACGTAGGTGAGGCTTGGTCTTTATGACCTTCTCCACCTCCATCTGAGTTGGATTGTTTTTCCTTTGAATCCATACGATTCCCACGAGTGGTGCGGAAAGGAGGTCCATCCCAGCAGAGCCGCTTACTGGGACAAGGCTACTTACTCCAGAAGGGCGCCAGGTATTCTGGAGGGCTCGTTAAAGACACATCTCCCATGTGCCACGCATCCCTTCGGCACGGATGTCCTCACCACCTTGGGATTGGGTTGTAGAAGAAGAGGAAGAAGTAGTGGGAAAATGAGTAGCTCCTAGCCCTTGGAAACCCAATGGCGTAGGGGCTTGAAAGAGCAAGGGTTGGCCAAGGAGGCCAATAGAAAAGATTAAAGCTTATATCCCAAGACTAGTTTAAGAAAGGAGAGAAGAGAGGTACCAGGTATCACTAGATGTGAGCACTGGTGGTGGTCCGCGGCAGCGACCTTGCAAAGGATTTTGAGAATTTTATCTTCTCTCACCCTACTTATAATCGCCACTAGCCAGATTCCGTGAGAGACCTGGCCGCTCCAATCCGCCACCCGGGGACGCGCTTGGTAGGTGCCACCCCCAAGCAATCGCCTGTTAATTTTGATAATCATTTTTTCGTCCACCCCGAAATAATACAATAGTTTTCAAGACACAACCAGTGACAACTGACTATCCCTGATAAAAAAATGCTAATATGAACCATAAGGAAAAATGTATTCATAAAAACATCTGATATCAACAACTCTCTTTTTATATTCCCCAAATTTGTGTACAGACTATTTAATAGGGAAAGCTTATTTTCTAAATCTACACAAAGTACAACAGTTCATATATAAAAATGTTCATGTAGTAATGTTTATCATTCTTAATTTACTATATAAAAAGTCTTAAATATGTGTGATGTGTTAATATAAGTCATATTTAAAAAAATATATAAAAATGTCTAAAATTAGGTATAAAAATTGCCTACATAATTTATAAATGTTTATTAAAAATCAACTGTATGTACATGTATTTTTAATATCCATATTCTGTTCTATTTTTTCCTCCTAGTTGCACCTGGAAAAAGAAAACTTTATAAAATATTTGCCCCAAAACTTTTGGTTACTGACATAATTGCTTCATTTATTAGAAAGATAATTTTGTATCGTAGGTTGGCAAAAAAAGCTGTATTTGCAGATAGTGTCATAGATACTTTATTTCCCTTATATAAAGGATAAAAACCTTGTTATGGCTTAAAAGCCTACAATTTTTTTAAAACATAGTCGGAATTTTTCTAATATTAGCTACTCGATTAGCCATAACTAAATGGTAGAGTAAACTACTGATAAAACCACCCAATTAAAAAAAAAACGTTTAGAAACTTTGTACTATATTATTATTTTGCTGCTATTTGATAAACAATCCGAATAAAAATTCAGTTTATCCCTTAAGGAAACTTTACTTACAGTTATACTAGTTACTTCACCTCGAGCATGTTAAACCTATGCCTCTCTTTTTAACTTCCGATCCACTTTCTGAATAGTTGTTATTTGAAAACAGACTGAACTGCATCTACAATTTATTTCATAATTAATTATCTAATAATTCTATATTATTATTAATGTGTCAACTGTCTAATATCAGGGCCTTTAAAATGGTAATTGTTTACGAGGGGTTTAGGGGGTCAACCCTATTTTTGGCCATATCTAGGGTGAAAAATTAACATTTTTTATTTTTTTTTATTTTGCTTGTTTTTACGGCCATTTATGATAAAAATGTTCCTAAAAGGAAAAACAAAGATTTCGATAGCTTTTATACCTTTAAAACTTAAAAATATATTGGTTTTTATGTTTTTGGACAAAATTTCTACTTTATCTTTTTTGATGTTTTAGATATATATTTTTTTTGAAAAATACATAAAAACGAAAGATTTGTAAAAACTAACCGCAAGTAACCAAAACTCATTTTGATATCGATTTTTTTGTAATTCTTTGTTTTTAAACGTAGACTACGAAAAAAAATAATAATAAGCTTGAAGACAATAAGAATAAAAGTTATTTAAGATTATTTGAAAAACAAGGATTTTTGAACTTTTAAAGTTAATTATTTTTTTTTTTTTAAATATGATGATCCATAAATTTATCTATTTTTATGGTCAAAAATAGGGTTGACCCCACTTGTAAATAATTACCCTTACAATATTTATTCACTGGAAGTGTTTTTAAATATTCAATTTTTGCTATTTAAGTCCCCTAAAAAGCATTTTTCGACTGATCGGAAAATACTCATTTTCTGGAGAATTTTTTGGCCAGAAAGTAACTTTTTTCCGGGCTAGACCAAAAAGTGGTTATTAAGAACCAGAAAAAATCTCTCCGGGCTCATTTGTCAGTTTTCTAGACCCATTAGTTACTTTACAGATCCATGAAATTAAAAATAAGCTGCTTATTTACAGCAAAGCTGTTATTGTTTATGTTTGGTACGGAAACGAACTTCGGTTGATTTTTTTTTATCTTTGGACAGACCACGAAGGCTGAGGCCTTAGTACTAATGTACTGTGGGTGTCTTAAATTATTTTTATTGTTATAATAAGTGTCAAATCCATGTCAAACGGATATATAGACCTGTTTTCGATCATTAAAATATTATTATTATTATTTTTAAATAGTTTCGGTCGAAAGAAAACATTGTATGTTACATGACCGAAAAACAAGTTTTGCAGGTCTCGCCAGCTTCCAGGCCTCGCCTACCGCTCGCCCTAGAAACTGTTTGGCTTAACCTGCAAAACACTACTTTCCGGTCTTATAACATAAATTACTATTATGTAGGGAATGGAAGGTATCTCCTGAAACTAAATCTGGGCTTAATACCCCAATATTTGGGACAAATGGTAACTTTATCCCCAGGAAACGACTAATGCTGGATTTTCTAGGCTTATGGCTTAAAAACCTGACCTTAAAAATTTTGGTCAGTACCTATATCTATATATGTACATATATAAAAACTAAAGTGTAGTACAAAATGGATATACTTACTTTTCGATCCATATTTCTCTTTAATATCACAAGAAAAACTTTACAACAAAAAAACACAATTTTTTTTAAAAAATATAGTAAGGTTATGTTCTAATACTAAAGCTAATAAATCTTTCTTTGTAAACTTGGCGTCGTTGTTAAAAAATGTAACAACCTCTGTGCGGGGTACATTTAAGCAAACGAGGTCGATATGTTAACTTTTAACGAAACAGACATGACAAAATAACGTTTAAATTAAACGTTATCACAGTTACTTTTGAATAACGTTACAAAACGTGCTCAAGATGTTCTTTGCTTAGTGGGTTACTGCAGTATCAAATCACTGAGTCATTTTTAAACAAAATGTGATAACTTTTATATAGGACAAAAAGGTAGGAGCATAAAAACTCGCTTTTTTGAACATTTTAGGGTCATATAGACTACAAGCTAATCATTGTTTAGAAAAACACAAATTCCCTAATTTAAATAATATCGAAATATTACACTATTCAACCAAGGGTCATAAATTAAACTATCTAGAATCCCTAGAAATATACAAAAGCATTAAAAATAATAATGTACATCTGCTTAATAACCAAAACCGAACTTGTATTTTCCCGCTATTTACTGTCGCCAAACCATAATAACCTGTTAATTGCTCCGCCGCTTCCTAAGAATATATTTAATATTAGGTTGATAGAACAATAATTTAAGGACCCTTAGCACAAGGTTATACTTAAAACGGCCAAACAAGCAATGTGATTGGCTACGTTGGAGATTTAAGGAATACTTAACGCTAAGGGTTTCTTAAAATTGTTGGTGCAACCGGCTATTAGAGGTATAAATTCACCTTATTTTTGTATTGATACTTTAGTCTGAAAAAAATTTGTTTGAAAATGACTCTGTGAGTTGAAACTGCAGTAACAATAATTGTGAATGTATTTTAGTAGTAAAAACATAGTAGTTTTATTTATCAGTGTTCTTCATGATGATTAATTACCACATAGTAACGCCTAATAGGATCAATTTTTGCTTTAATTATAATAAAGGACCAATTTTCAGGTTGTAAATCTATTCCATTAAGTATATTGATTAATTTTAAGCAATAAAACAAAACTTAAAAAAAATGTTTTTTTGCAAATAACTTACGAACTGTAAAAAACAAAAGATAAAATATAGAAAATGAAATGCCCTACAAAAATGTTCTATGAATTTTCTCATGAAGTTGATGGTAGCATCGAAAATTAAAAATATAAAAGAGAAATATATAAAATTTGAAGGTTCAAAAAAAAAAAAATATGTATACCAAAAATTTGTAAGAGACCTTTTTTGTTAAGCGTTAAATTTTCTACAGGAAAATTTTTTAATTGTCTTTAAATATATATTATCCCTAACGTGAGTTACAAAATTCCAAAGTCCAAAAGAACGTTTTTCCTATGTTATTTAAATGGGAAATTTACGATGCGGAACCTCTTAATATCAATAGTAAGAGCTCTTTCACAGTTTTTTTTTCACAATTTTTAACAATAATTTTAATATAATTAAGAAAAAAAATTATCAATTTTTTTGAAAGTCTAAGTTTTAAGAGTCTTGCAAAGCCCTAATATTAATATTAATACAGAGGCTTAATTAAGAAAGCACTGTAAGTTCTTTTTCTTTGTTTCAGAAAAGTTGCCAGGACCAGGACAATGAAGTAGCTTCAACATATGTTTCAACAAGTTTCTTCACACAAAAATTTAAAAACCTATCAAATTTCTAAGTTTCTTTTCCCCTATGCCTAAAAACATTTTATTGGTCATAAATTTGCAACTCTGCCCCCATTCACTTAACTGACCCTGTATCTCCTGTGGTTACCGAGATCCCCATACTTCGACACGAATTTGTATCATCCTGTAATCCTGTATAAAACAAAGGACTTTAAAAGCCTATGTAAATTTTAAAATTATTAATTCAAATAATATATAGACTTATGACCATTTTTTTTTGTTGAGGGCCAAAAACTAACAGAAAAATTAATTTTCCAGATTTCTAAAACAAATCGGAATATTAAATAAATCGAAATATCATGTATTTTTTATTTTATATACTTATTTCACTTCAATACTCCAATAATTATATTTATTTAAATTTAGTTTTGTCATGTTATATTTATTCGAGGTTTTATTATTAAGTATTTTTATTACATATTTATATGTTTTGTATAGAGTTGTACAGAGAAAATATTTTTAATAAAGAATAAAGTTTTCGTTATTTATAAATTTCAATTGTTTTAATAAATATGTTTTCCTAAACAAAATTTGATTTATAGGAAGAACTAGGTAAATGATGTTGGCGTTAGCATCCTATGCACTTTTAATTTTTGGACTATTGATTTAGTGAGAATAAAGGACTAGTTTCTTTGTGAACCTTTTTATTTTTTCGACTATTGGGCTAAAAATTGTAGCCTCAATAAAGGGCTTAATAAATACGTCCCAAAAAATAAAAATATATACAAGAAAACTAGTAATTAGTCCTTTCATTCTTAATTCCCACTAAACCAACAGCTCAAGAAAGAATTTCTTTTGAGACACTGTGCTGTACTGTTAAGGTAAGTTAAATCTTTCATCTTAATATTTTTTCTCAAAAATATAGGCACATAGCTATTAAAATCAAGAAGTTAAAGGGGAGTGGACTTTTAGGCAGGTCACCCTGTACCTAGAACTGAACCCAATCAACGGTAAGCATAATTATAAAATAGGTTTCAAACTTATCAGTCTTTAGTTTTCTCCTCAAACTAAAAATAATTAAATAAAAAATGTATCTTAAGATTACGCACGAGCACACAATAATTATACATGGTTAACTTCCCGTAAAGGGAAGAAATTTCTTTAGATCTGGCAACGCAGCGTGTAGCGACAAAATCCGATTCCATTTTATGTCTTTTAAAAATTTTAAAACCCAGGCTCCCACTTAAATTCGACCGTTGTTTACACAAACGCCGTAAATTTTTATTGGGGCAGCACCAATCGATCACGCTTTTCGGAATCACTTTGGCATCAGTCGTCACTCAAAAAGGACGGAAGATGCTATTTGCATTGGTTTAAGAAAGATAGAAATAATTTTTGCGCGAGCCACGTTTGTTTTCATAGGCATTAGGCATCTTCCCAAAACATTACTCAATCAACGGTCGTAGTCTGCTCCCAAGCGCCGCAGCTTTTTGCTTGAGCATTTCTAAGTGTACTTCTAGGTTTCGGCGGTACTGTGCATCCGTGTGTCCAATTTTTGCTTTTCGTGCGTAGGTACAGTAGGCCGGCTAACATAGTTGTAAAGTATGCCTATTTTCTGTCGAAGGCGCGTGATTTTTCCCTCGAGTCTTTTCTCCCATGGGGGTTGCCTCTGTTCGTTTCCATGCAGAGTTGGCTTGGTGAGCAAGATCCCAACAGCAACACTCGCAGCGCAGTACACTGCATGACAAAGCTCCTCGAAAGTATCTAAATGTCTGAATATTCCAGTTAAAGCCAAGTTAATTGTCATTATTGCGCTTTTTGTTTCTGCGTTTGCCTTCAGTCTTTGGATTCTTGGCCTTTCCTCCCAGGCTACTCCGGCATACCTGTGATGGACTTCCTGGAACATCAGTCTGATTTCTTCGAGCTCAGGGCGTTGGTCTTGAGGTTGTGCCTCTGGCTGCTCAGGAATCTGCGCTTGTTCTTCAGGTTCGGCAAGTCTTCTATTTATTGTTCTTCTGATGTTCTGTGGTCTTCTGGTGGGTGAGTTTTGTAGTGCCGCCTCCTTCATAGCCCTGAGTTCATCTGGAGCCAGGAGCCCCCTTGTTCGGATGTTATTGATTTGGGCTGATAGGTGAGCTCGCGTAAAAGGTTTGTCCGGGTATGCTTCATTCCACATTTCAATTAGCTGGTCTCTAAATCGTGTTCTTTTCGTCCCTCCCTCAGTAACTCGGAAGTAAGCATTCATGAGAGTTGTATTCATATCTCTTGTCCAATGCTGCCTTCCCCCTGTATGGTTTGCAGCGGGACCAGCTTGTCCCAGTCGCAGAGGGCTAGAATTTGCACGGTCCAAGCTGTGTGCCTGGGTGTTACGAGTGGGGGTGCTGGGCCTTGTGGTTCCATTTCGCAGGGAGTTGCCACTCGCTCCAACTTCCTCTGCTAGGGACTGTGACGGTCTTCCCCCAAGTGCAGTCCCAGCGCTGGGGGCGGGTTCCGAGGCTTCGTTTTGAGTATCGAAAGCTGTGGGATTTCTCAATATTTGGGTAGCTATCCCTCATATTGGTTTGCTGGGGTCTGCGGGGTTGCGACCCGAGGCCTAACGGCCCCCCATGCAGGCGATCCTGGCTGTACAGGTCTTACGTCGTTGCTATTTTTCTCAATTTTTTTAAATGGAACACCCTGTATATTTATTATGCATTAAATGTAGAATTATTATACCAACATTTTTTGTTATACCAACATACTAGTTACCTTTAACCGTTCTGGAAATATTTATAATAATTACTAATTTATTTGTCTGAAAACCGTTTTATTTGGGAAATACTGATAAACACACCGAAAGTATTAATTATAAACTAAGGTAAATGTTTAAAATGCCTTCTGCTGGTTCTGAACTAGCATGAATTTTAAAGGTAATACTAATTTTAAAATTAACAATTTCTTAAATGAGGCAAAAAGCAAAAACATATTCACTGATTCACGCCTTGTAAAACATGCTGCACAATCGCTATATCCATGGAAACAATATCATACTTGTCGGATCCTATTAAAAACTAGTTCGTGACATTTTGACTATTATTTTTTATTAAGCTTTTGTGTCAAAAACAATAATAAGAATAATAATGAATTTTAGCAAAGATGAGCTTGTTGACATGATTTTTGCACTTGGAGAAAGTGAAAGAAACTGCTTTTTAGCTACTAGAAATTACTGCTCGATATCCTGACAGAAGACGC
>JAHBCN010005876.1:0-52688 GCA_019359885.1 Listronotus oregonensis | reverse complement strand
CAATTAAATTTTACCAAAGGTCTGGAAAAAAATGAGTTCTACCGAAAACGTCATTTTACACTTTAAACTTTTTTTAAATTTTAAATATTAAATATTAATATTTTGTTACAAAAGGTGTTTATTATTCAATTTATTTTCAAAAACAAACCATTAACATTTAATAACAACCATTAAAAATATATTTGTACCATTTAAATATTGTTAATGCCATTCTGATTAGATAGTAAGCGGTTTTTTTTTTTAATGACCATCATTTGGGACTATTATTGTAAAAGGGTTGGAACAAATTGATAATTTAGCGTAATTAAAATTATTTTAAAAATTTGGGAAATAATAAACAACGTACTTTTTTATATCGATTATGGTTTGTGCTAATTTTAGGTTCAAAGATTTTTTACAAGAGCAAAAATTTTAAGAAATTTAAATACTACTAACTGTTTTAAAACTTTCTTTATTAAATAAAATATTTTTTAAAATACCAAAATTTTTAAGAGCAATACAAGTTTTAATTTTTTTAACATTTTTATATCTCTAGAATAAATACAGAGCCATACAAGAAAAACTGAGAGGGCCTTATTTGTAGTTTTTTTATATTCACACAAAATGTAAATTAACCATCGTTTTTCCCGTAGAATATTTTTAATGATATAAATTAAAACAAAAAAAAAATTATAAAACAGGGTTCGAGGATATATATCATGATATATATCCGATATATATATATATATATATATATATATATATATATATATATATATATATATATATATATATATATATATATATATATATATATATATATATATATATATATATATATATAAATATTTTTTTTATATATAATAAAATTATAAAAATTTATAATATTAAATAATTTTTTTTTTTTAATGTATTTTACTTCTGTAAATGGCGTTTGGTAGAGTTAAAAAATACTCCCTAATAGTAAGTTCTAATCCATAAATCCACTTTGCCGGCATTAATGGCGCAGTCGTGGCAGAAAAAATTTTGTTACGAAAAAATTCGTTTTTAAAATAATTTTTTTAAAAAGGGAAAATTTATTATAAATATTTAAAATTTTTAAAATTTATAATATATATATTAAATATTTTCAAAAAAAACTTTGTTATAAAATTAACATATTCTTAATGGAAAACCTTATTTATCGGTTCGTTTTGAAAAGAGGATCATTTTTTTGACACGCTTTATTATAAAGGATTTCTTTTTTGTTTTTAATCTAAACAGACTTTTTTAATTTCTATGAAAAATTTGCGATTTAAATTAGAAAACAGAAGAAGTTTACAATAGATACTTAAAATGCCAAACATAAAAAGAAAATGTTTTGCCAAAAAGCACGAATTATTTTCTTAATTTTAAGAAAAATAAACAAGATGACTACTTTACATTTGTTGAACTATCCAGACCTGGTTTGAGAATCCTGTACATACAATCACATATGATTTTGACGTATTTAACAAAAAATGTATTTTCCTTTTATTCCATTAAGTTGTTGGAAAAACGTGGAAAAAACACGCAAAATTAGGCTTAAATCGCATCTTATAATATGGTTCTCGTCTCAAAATATATTCCATTTAAAAATGGTTTAATAATAACAACCTTTTGAATTTCTTATCATTTCATTAAAGTATCTGTTTGTTATCTGTCACGTATTGCCTACTTATAACATGGGCTTGAAATCTGCAAGTTATTGGTTTATTAGCCTCTCCGTACTTGTTTTCGTATGGCGCCAGTGCTTACGAAAATATTCCTGCATGGTTTATTTCATTTTCAAGAGATTTATAATTTTTACGACCCTGTTTGTAGTTAATTAATTGTAGTGCGGACAAACTAAATACATACAGCAAAAAGCAAAGTGTTTTATTAGTGGAATTAATGTTACTTGATATTAATTGCCGGCAAAAAATAATTTATGTCAATAATTGGCTATTTATAGGCAGTGATCTATCATTAATTTGATTCATGTCTAATTTGCCTCCTTAGTTTTGTTTAAAATAATTTTACTATATTATTAAATTAAAACCTATGACTCATTTTTGTTATTATTTTTAAATGAATTTGCAGTTTCAAGTTTTAAAATCTCTGAAAAAAAATCACGGTTCTTCATTTTCGCCTGTCCATTGGAAATATAATAACTGTCAATATAGTTTTTTTTTTTTTTTTTGTGAACAAGAATTTATGATTACCGGAAAATAATATATGTTTTTGTTTTTTTTTATTTAACATATACACTTAAGGTTGTTGTTCAGTTTCCCCTTCGCCATTTTTGTTTTAATTGATTCTGGTATATACACTTAATACAATTTATCCAACTTTTTAACAAGTTTTGTTTAATATTTAAAGATGCAGGTTCGAGGCAAGATAAGTCCTATTTGAGACAGATAAAATATTTTCAAAATATTATTTATAAATAAAAATGGTGAAGGAGAAACCGAACAACATTCTTAAGTTAATTAAGAGTCCATTCGCGCCGCGAAAATTGGATCCAATTTGGGGTTCGGGGCATAATGTTTTTCTCAAAAACGGTATAAGTTATCGATAATTTTCAAAAACTATATGAAATCCAACACTTAAATCTAGGCTTCTGCTGTAATAGTTTTTTAAATTTGGATTTAGTTTTTAATATTTCCTTGAGTGAAAGTCACCCTAAAATCGGTTATGTTTAGATACTATTTTTTCTTACGTCGACTCATATTTCAAAAATCTGTTACAGCACAGGCATAGATTATTTCCTTACTTTTAAAATGGTCTATAATTTATGTCATTTAAGTGAAAAATAGTTACCGAAAAACGTTATCTTCTGTAGGCTTGCAATCGGAAACAACATCGCATCGATACACCGAATTTGGAAGAACCTAAATAAAATATAATATTTTTAATGCGGCTATACGAAAATTGTGGGTGGGAGTGGGAGTTTCCGCGTCCTTTCGCCCGACCCCTGAAGGCGACCTGTCGGGTGTAGCGTAAATGCACTCTTAATGTCATGGTTCTATGGATATGCTTGTATTTAGGTGCATTTAAATAAAATTTTAAGCGAAGTCGGATTAACAATCTTGCATTATAAAGTGATTTAATTGTTATTATGTTGAGTAAATAATAATATGGGGAAGGATATTCTATGAAGGTAATGAGCTGAGAAATCTATAATAATATTACTAATGTACTTAAATAGTTTAGTATTATTTATATTATTATTATTTTTACTTAAGGCTTTGTTTTATAATATTTTTATTATTTTTTTAAATAATATACTTTAAATATTGATTATAATTTAGTTTTTTTAATGGCCTTAGCTAAATTTTTAATTTTTTATTGTATTATGTTGGATGCATAAAATTTGTAAAAATCGCCTTGGTAAAAAAAAAAATCAACTTATTGCTTTTAAGGGGTATTCCAATTTAGGATGTTGAAAAACTTTTTTTTTCGTATTTTGATAGATTAAATATTCGTGAATATCTCCTTAAAATAATTTTTTTAAATTCGAAATTTTTTAAAAGTTATAGCTAAAGTGCTTGTTCGGCGCAATAAAGCTAGAAGTAAAAGTTAAAACTTTAAACACGTTTTTCTTGAAACTACTTTTATTGAAACTTTTGTCACAAGTTTTCTTGAAAGATAGCCATGCATTTTCTTTGAATATTCTTCTATGAAAGGAACCAACAAAAAATCGAAATTTTTAATTTTTACCATTTTTAAAAATTCAGAAAAGTTAAAAAATACTAAATAAAACCTACCTTTTTTGAAAAACCGTCATTTTGCAAGTAAATTATTTTAAATACTTTCTGGTTTCTGTGTAATGTAATGACATTTGTTTTTATAAAGATTCTACCATTTTTTTATATTTTAAATGACCAGAAGAGAGAGAATCTTGACAAGATGGATTTATGCTCTTTTTTTTCTATGTCAACAGCATGTAACTTGATGAAATTTGTTTATTATTGTTGAATTTTTTTGTAAATTGTTTAGATATAAATAAATAAATTAAAAAAACTTGGATATGCAAAATACTAATTGTTTTTTTTTATCGACCGTCAGAAAACACCCAAAATTCGAGCTTTTAGACTAGAACACCACCTTAAGCGATATAGTTACAAAGAATAGCTCATATTTTACGTGATATTTTTTCGCGTTTTCTTCCCCTATTTACAATCAAAACTATCCTAAAATTAAAGCTCATTAAAAATAAAAGTTATAATAAAAAAAAATCTTGCAAATGCGAATGAATGAAGTAAAGTAAGAAACAGGACATTGGGATCTATTTAATGTCTTAGGATTATTAAAAAGGTTGCTTGCATTTAAATTGGCTTGGCAAGTATTTTCTTAAGTCTTATTGTTAGTAAACTTCTTTTTTAATTGGTAAAATTATTTTATGATGGCTTAACAAATATTTTTATAGTTATTTTTTTGCTTAAAGTAAATTGATGTTGCAGAAAAATTATATATATTTTTTTCTTGACAACAGCTCACTTAACAAAAAAAAAGTTCTAAACACATCCGGTTACCGGCAAAAAACATCTTAGTTACCATAATGTTATTGATATAAAAAAAAGTAAATATTTACTAAAGAAGTCACTCATATAAAATTTTATTTTTTTGCCAATAGCTATAATACTAAAAAATCCCTCTTATAATATGTAACTCTATACGAAAAATATTAAAATAAAATTAAAACTAAACCTGTTTTTAAAAGACAAAACTCCTAAAATGTTTTACGCTGTCTCCGGCTAAACAAAGTAATGTTAGATTTAACTAAGTTGGCATAAATTAGCCTCTCTGACCTAAGAGTCCGTCATATAATTTTATGCAGAATTTTCCTGACATCTGTTTTTTATACGACGCTACTATATAGGTTATGACAATAAATTAATATTAAAATATTAACATTTACAACTAGTTAAATGTTTTTACAGCCTTATTCTTTACGATTCAAAGTAAAGTCGTTCTGAATAATAGAACAAAATATTCAAAAAATACTTTATTTTTACCCTTAAACATAAAAAAATGCTATTTCTTACCAGTTCTTTTATATTTTATGTTTTTAAAATGGGCCTATTTTACATATATAGAATAAGGGTACATCTTAAAAATCAAATCCGATTAGACGAATATACACTTGTTTTTGTAAATTAGATTAAAAAAAATAAAAAAGGGCACAGTTACCTAAACAGCATTTTCATATGAATTAATATTGGTCCAAAATATTTAAGGGGGTATTCTGGTCTAGAAGCCCGGCGTTTTTTGACGGTCGATAAAAAAAACATAAATAACATTTAATTTTTTTATCAATATTTTTATTTATATTTTAAGAATTTACAACAAAAAATTCAAATAAAAAAGACATATTTCACAAAGCTACACGCTGTTGAAGAAGGGGTAAAAAGAGCGTGGTCATCTTGTCACGATTCATCACGTGGTCATCTGAAAATTCTAAAAAATGGTAGATTCTTTATCAGTACAAATTAAATATTAAACATTTTTTTTTCTGAACGACAAGCACTTCTTCCTTCTTTTGGAGCACACGAAACTCAAAACTCAGAACTTTCGATTCTAGCTTCATTGCGCCGAACAACAACTTTAGCTATAAATCTTAAAATAATTTAAAAAATAAAAAAATCTTTAAAGGAGTTATTATAGAATATCTAAACTATCGAAATATAATGCTCCCTTAATAATACGGGTATACAATTTGTTCGGAAATTTGGCGCGTTGTTTCTTTTGATTGTTTTTTTTTAAATATTTTTCAAAACACGTAAATGTCGTAAAGAAGAACCTACCATCGCTTTGAACTTAATTCAAATCGCCTGAAATACGGCATTGATTTTAGGCGTTGATTTTAAGCTTTTACTTAATCGGAACAGTGTACATCCGCATTTTTTTGACGAATTAGGTTCAGTCTGATTGATTAGATCGGATTCAGTGTAACGATATACACACATTTTTTATATTATCAAACGATGATATATTTTTCATAAATATCGTTAAATATCATAAAAATATATTTAAGTTGTCCACCTTTGTTACTAAATACGTTTAGACAAGCTTATTTTAACAATAGAAATCTGTAACAATCCACATCATATTTCGTGAATTTTATACCATATTAGATGTATATCGGCCTCCAAAGTGTCGTTTTCCTCTGCTCATTAGATTTTCAGCCCTCATTATCTTTTACCTCGAACGTTGTATGTTTCCACGAAAACGTTCCAAAATGGCGATAAAGTTACGCGAAATGAGTCTTTTATGCGTGTTGATGTTTCCTTAGAACGATTTAAGTTCCATCTTGATATAAACAGGATGAGGGCAAAGTTGTGCCTGGTTGAAATAATGGGCAAAATAAATTATTATTCTTGTGTATTTTAAGGCAAAATGGTAAGTTTGAAAACTATTTAGTTAGTTAGTTTTTGTAAAAATATCATATTTTATTTCCTTTTAAATAATAAGTCGAACACTAGTGCTTAAAAATTAAGTAGTTTCAAATCCATGGAAGTAAGCGAAAAATGTTCCTTAGAACACTGAGATCTGATGAAGGTGTGTAATGCTTTTAGGTTTAAAATATTTGCAGTATTATATATTACTAACGGTTGCTGGGGCTCATAAGTGTCACTACCTATCTCTGCTTCCCTCCTTTACGTCTTGTAGAAGTTTATGATTACTGCTTTCACAACTATAGTATGCTTTCTTTATTAAAAAAACTTTTTTGTTTAATTAATTTTTATTACTATTATTAGCAAATTTAAATAAAACAACAACAAAACAAACCTATTTATGAACATTTAACGATGAATTTGATTTATTACCTGCCTTTATACACATTTTCATTATCCTTTGGTCGATAGATTAATTTGTTGCAAAATAGTTGTTGAGCTACATACTTAAAAACGCATCCTTCTGCCACAATGCTCAATTTTTACCCTTCCAGCCCGTTCAGTTGAAGTAAAGCTGCACTGATGTTTTCTAGCAAGGTCGCAGCCTCTCTTCTGGGAGCAGGAACCGTAAAGTCTTCTATAATTTTTAACTTTTGAAACTAGACGATGTTTAGAAAAACCAGCAAATGGAACAAAATATCTGGTTCTTTATTATGGTGCAAATTGCTAATAAGGTAATCTTTGCTGAAATATGTATCTGGAATTTTTAAGGAAATTTTGTCTGCAAAAATAAATACCAACTTGTCCGTTCCGCAACTGTTATCTACAAACAAACAGTATATTTTTTTTATAAATAAATCTAAAGCAATTTTTAATTTTTTAGTTAAAATTTACTTTATTTTAAAAATTTCTTTCATTTGACCTTAAAAATGTTTTGAAATTCTTGGATTTATAAATCATATTTAGTTTCTTTAGGTTACCAGGCGTTCTTTATGTTTCAAGACGTAGAATTTCTCTTAAATTTTTAGTATGTTGTCGATATGATGTATGTCACCCCCAGGGTTAACCGCTATTTTTGCTTAGTCAGTTTAGCTGAATACGTTATCTAAATTCACACATATGATTGTTCGTAAAAAATCAGGTTTAACTCAAGTTTGTTTAAATGTCACTTATTTCAAATCCTAGTTACATCAAAACCTGTCAAGTTTATAACTACGATTTTGACAAACGATGACGTGATATGCCCTATAATGTTTGCAACCATTTTATTATTTACTTATTAATATTATTTTCTAAATATATGATTTGGGTACAAATAATATTTATTATAATTATAAATGAAATACTTTACAAATCTTGGTGAAAAGTTCCATCGCGAGAAGTTAGGTAATTTAACAAAACGCGTAGCGTCGACGTTTTTAATAGTATCAAGTATATAATATACTATTTTAGCCCTAGAAAAGTTATACTCAATAAAAAGCTTTCTGATGTAACTGACTCGACTGTCTTAATTTTACATTAATATATTTACTTATTTGGAAATAAAACAGTACCTGAAACGATAGAAATAAATTTTACAAAGCCAGCTTTAACCAAGTTGCAAGGACTATATAAAATAGCAAAACTACATAAAAAAACAAGTAATATTAGTGTTAGATGAAGAACCAGATTACTTCTTAAATAATTAATTACATATACACATAACACATTTAATGACCGTTATCTCTTTGAAATGTAATATAAAACTTAGGGCGTCAGAATTTCCTATTAATTACATTCCATCCGTTATGACGTTCCACAGTTACGCTCCCTAATTACTTCGCAACAGCCCTTGAGACTGCCGTTAACGCAACATGGCGATTAATAAAAACGGAATTTTATTTTAATGGAAATTACATTGTAGAAAGTAACTAAATGCAATTAAAGTTACCCTATTTTAAAAGGTAGTAAATTATTGCTATAGTTTTGTATTCTGTTACAATGGAAACGCCTTAAAAATGTAAGATAACCCGCAACCATCTATTTAAACCGAGGTGTTATACCTAATTTTTAAGGAAAACCAATTTAAATATATATATATATATATATATATATATATATATATATATATATATATTTTATATATATATATATATATATATATATATATATATATATATTATATATATATATATATATATATATATATATATATATATATATATATATATATATATATAATATATATATATATATATATATATATATATATATATATATAATATATTAGATCATATATATATATATATATTATATATATATATATATATATATATATATATATATATATTATATATATATATATATATATATATATATATATATATATATATATATATATATATATATATATATATATATATATATATATATATATAAAAATTATATAGATTATATATTATATTTTAAAAAAAAAGAATATATAAATAATTTTTTTATTTACAATGTTTAGTATCCTTAAATGATATTTATCGGAATGCTGCATATTACTAGTAGCAACTTGCATGTATTTATTATTACTAGAACATGAACAGTTTCCAAGTGTCTTGTCTTCTAATATAGTATTTTAATTGATATTGTACATGTTGCAGTTAATAGCTCTAACTTGAGTCTTGCTTTATATTCATCGAATTTTTCCATTATTAGACTAATCTTCCTACACATGTAAAGCTCTGACTTTTGGACAGTAAAAATATGAAATAAAAGACCATAACATAAAAATAAACAGCTTTTAAAAACTAATTTGTTTTCTTTAACACTATTAACAAATTAGTATTATTCATGATTATTTATAAATCACTAAACAATAATTAAAACATAAAGCAATTATCACCTCATTAGAATTAGTTAAACAAAGAGAGTAATTTAATGTTATCGTTGTTGATGGCATGTTACAACCCATTAGTGCACTCGTTACAGTTTGTTAGTATTCATGATAAACAAAACACAAACTATGTATGTTACATTCACATGCTACACCCTTTAGATCTGTGTGGATAAAGCTGTTAATATACCCTCCAGATAGTTTTCAGTTATTTATTATTTATAACACATCATTATGGTTGTGATTGCCTACAACATGATATTTTTTATATATTAAATATGGTAAAAATGTATGTTCTAAAAGCTAGATTTATTTTTATGTGGACATTTTTGTGTGATTGTAGAATAAAATAATAAAATTTATGAGTTTTGGATTTAGACTTTGGTTGGATGTGGAAGGTATGCTTTGTAAAGACCTTTTAAAATAAGGTTATAACAAGAATAAAGATATTCGGAAGACCCAAAATATTAATTAAATAGAGAAAATGTAAAAAAATCGAAAACTACGTATTTTTTTCTACTCACATATCTCATTACTTTGTTATCATTGATCGTAGAGAAAATGTGAGTAGGAGAAGTTTAACAATTAAATTTGCTACAAGAAAGGATTAGTTAAAAATGGCAAAAGCTTTTTTTGGTTAGCCTCTAATCTGTCTGAGGACCTTTATTTTTGGCATAGAAAGGCCATCATAATATAAAAAAATATTACACCAAATTTCGTTAATTTTGGTTTAACAGTTTTTGTAAAATAATTTTTCAGTCCAGTTTCTCTTCATATACTAAAGATCTCAACCTTTTAGACGTTTTTTTTCAATGAAAATTGTTATTATAAATATTTTTACTTATAAAAATATTGGATATCTCCGCAAATTTTTGATTTTTTTTTTTATTGAAATTATGATTTGGAAGTACTCGAAAAGATTTCTTTTGATAAATTGAATTTGTCAATCGAATGATTGGAAACCAATTTAACAAAAAATAGCAAATATTAAATATCTGCCTATGGTTTAGACACAATTATTGTTTTATTTTTATTAAAATTTTAACAATAAAATAATTTAAAAGTAAAAATATTTTTATATAGGCAAAAATTGTTTAAATAATTATTGCCCTCAACACTTATTCATTACTTTAAAAACTTGCATTTTCCTAAAAAAAAAACGTTTGAAAGCCTACGATCTTTGGCAGATAGATTAAAAAAAATGTAATTTAAATGACAAATTTTAAAGCAATCTGTATAATTTTGGTTATATCTCGTGACTTAACCAAATTTTGTTAACTAATTAAGGGCCACATTTACATGCAGGTTGAGTTGACAAAGCTTAGTTGTTTGTTAATTATATTGGTTTAGGCAAAATCGAGATATTTCCCTGTATCCTCCATTTAGTTAGCTATGTTTAACGAACCGGCAATTTGCATAAATAAAGTGGGGTGTGCCTGGACTAAATTAAATTGCCATGATTTACATAATTTTAAACTTAATCCTTGTTAAAAATTTTTCAATTATATAATGCTTTTTGTAAAAAATAAAAAGTAAATAAAATATTTACCTTATGGTTTTATATATATATATATATATATATATATATATATATATATATATATATATATATATATATATATATATATTTTTAAAATATATATATATATATATATATAATATATATATATATATTATTAAAAAGCAGACATCCTGATTTTTCTGTTGTTTCCTGTGACTCTCTAGACGCGTTTTGCCTGCCTAACAGGACTTTTCAACAGGGCTATATCGATAAAATACTAATGTCGATTTGCTAAATGTGATTTTAGCACGACGTCAAAAAGTGATATTTTTATAGCTAACCGATATATGTCTTTTAAGTATACCCTTGGTTTTTCTGTAGTAACTGTGCACTTGATACAGCTCTATTGAAAAGTCCTGTTAGGCAATCGAAACGCGTCTAGGGAGAGAGTGACAGGGAACAAGAGAAAAATCAGGATGTCTGTTTTTTTAACTGCCTTTAAAACGTTATATCTTTGCTTTATATCTATACTTTCTATATCGTTTTGGTAAATTCATACTAAAAAATCTTCTTTGAATACTCGTCAGATGGGACCTCTTTGTTCCTAATCCCAGTATGTACGTTCAGAGCGTAGACGAATTGAAAAATTTGCCTAAAACAAACTTTAAGAAATACCAAAAACCTTTTAGCTATACAAAGGCTTAACATCGTTTTGGTGGTAAGTCGGTCACCTTTTTTAAAATAAAAGTAATCTAAAAATTTGTTAAAACTTAAAATACAATTAAAAATTAAATTACCTAATTTTTGTTATAAAAAATTAAGAACTTTCAAGGGCATATTCACATAACGAAATGTCGGTATTTTTGGTTTTTATTTTATATCCCTTGTAATATGATTTAAGCCATTTTATTTGTTAAATAAAATAATTGTTATCTTATATAAATGTTAGTTTTTCACCAATATTTTTTTAAATATGTTTTGTCCTTATCAATGTTCCTAACCACTTTATGCAAATGAAACCACAGACTAGCCGACAGAATTTAGGGAAGTCACGAGAGAAGGCAAGACATTAATGACGTCATAAACTACCTGGATTAGTGAGGTTACAAAGCTAATGCCATGTAATGGACTTGGTTATAGTTTGCCGGCCCGCTGAGCTAGTCAAGGCGATAATTTGATAATACTAGACTTTTATTGGAGTAATAGCTTTGATAGTTTAGTTTACCTTATTTACTTTTTCTACATTATTATTGTTGGATATATTGAAATAAAAAAACATAAAAAAATTCACTTTTAAATACATCGTGGGTATTTTATCTGGTCTATATAATACGTTTCTATTTCTCTTGTATCTCTAAATTACAGAAATATTGATGAAAATTAGTTTAGGTGTTGGTAATATAATAGCTATTTAATTTAAATTTTACAATATAAGTTTTGGTGTATTTTATTTACATAATAAACAATTCATTTGGTCTAGTATTTCAAACTTGAAATACACAATAGGTTAACAATTATTTAAAAAATAATAATGCATCTTTTAAAAAGTGTTAAGTGTTTAAACTGTTCCAATCTAAAGTCCATAATAAAGCTGGAGCACTACCAGGAAGGTCTAGCGATATACCTACCAGATTCCAAAAGTTTCTTTCTATTCACTTAGATTGGTAAAAACTATTCCCATTAAATAAGTAATAGGCATGTCCATAAAATGTGGCAAATATTGCATAGTTAAATACAATTATGTGTTAAATTTTATGGCATTATATTAGTTCCAAATTCTATAATATGTAATTTTATTATTATGTCTGATAAAATATTGGTCATTATTGCAAATACCAATTAAGTAGTGAATAGGTTTTCACCATAGTTTAGAATTAAAACAGCCCAAAAAGTTAAAAGGATTTAAAATAGAATGATAATTGCAGACCTATTTGTTAGAGTGGTACTGTAAAGCTCTAAAATATTTTATACAGTATTTATGTAGATAATATTATTATATATTTTTCACAAATTCTTTTACAATCAGACAACCAAATATGGTTTATATATTGGCAAATTATTTATGTCCAGGAACCAGACAAACATGTACATGAACAGGGTCATTTAAACGAGAATTGAACAGATCACAGGCTTCATTGTAGTTGAAAAAAATGTAATATAGCCATATTGTGAATAGAATCTAAAAGATTCCTTATAAAAAGTAATTTTAATCAAAAATCCTGACTATTGGTTTGTTTTTAAAAACTTACCCGAGTCGCAATCTACTAGTTTTACCAAAACAATAATTTTTATGCTGTCCATGCTTAACAAGAAAATATAGTTATGCTTATAATTAAATGGAAAACAAAAGCACTTTTTACTAATTATATTTTATCTATAAACTTGAATTAACGTACAAATAAAAAGACAATTTACTATAATATGTTTTGTGTATCATACCTTACAAAAATTATGCACAATTTTCAGCTATAAAGCCCATTTCATAAAGTTTACGATATATGCTGTTCTCCGCAATGCCAATTGTAGACCCTTTTTGTCTGTTGCTAATTTTATGGAGATGCTGTCGTATACTTACCGCAAGTGTCAAAATGGCAGTCGTAAACGGCCTCTGTTTAAACCGCGCACCCTTTTAGTAATTTCGTGTATTACTCCCTTTCGCCCAATATCTTCGTAACTGACGATTGCATGTCCACTTTAAGGGTCTTTTTAAAAGATACTAGAGGCCATATTTTGCATAAAGAAATAAGCCATTGTCTAGGGGTTGGCCAGTTTTTATATACGGACCCCTTTTTGATTAAATCGTGTTGGGTTAGAATGTTTTCAATAGGGAGGGTATTCCCTATTGACTTGATAATAAAAAAAAGTCTGAAGGAAATTAATGAAACCATTGTCCATTTAATTTATTTAAATAATAAAATTTAAATAAAAATATAAATATACTTGAGACATTTCCTAAAGATGTGTACTTTTATTTTGACTTCAGTATTTATAAATATAGCAGCTTAGTAAGTCTTCTTAACAAATACTACAGTTACAAAATGTATACAGTGAGATTTTTAAAAGTCCTCCCTCCTTAACTTTTGAAGGGGACATGATTAAATTTAGGTAAAAGGTATAACTACAACTTCTTTTGGGCACAAAAATCATTGATGTCACGTGGCCCATTGACAGGGGGGCACTATTAGCTTTTTTAATTTGAAGGGGACCAGTAACACCTACGTTTAATTCTTCGCAACACAGCTTTGCTTTTAAAAATCAGCTCAGCCATTTCAGACTTAACAAACTGAAATTTTATTAATATTTTGCAGCACAATAATATTTAATGTATTTAAAATATTTTACAAAAAATAGTACAACTAATATTCGACATTTTTTGGCACGATAAAGTTGCTTGTCGAATAAAATAAGTAAAAAAGTTAATGTCGGTTGCAATTATTTATTTAATATTTATTTATAAAATAGTTCAGCTAAATCTTTAACGCTTTTAAGACTGGAACGACTTGCCCAATTTTCAAAACCAAAGCGGTATTGAGTAGATAATCGAAAGGCCTTTAAAACGAGCTACTATATTACCCTCCTTTCCGTTAAAAAAAGCTGATAGTGCCCTTTTGGCACTAGGTCACGTGACCACAATAATTTCTTTGGACACAAGTAGTTTTAGTAAAATCGATATCTTGTCCCGTTTAAAAGTTTAGGGGTGGGGTGAACTTTTAAGAACTTACGTAACAAAAATAAATTTAGAGGATTTGTTTTTAGTTTCTTCCGTTTGCAAAGTACGGCAGATGAAGTGAATAATTTGGCCTCTATTATTAATTATTATTATTTTACCTTGTTCGCAAGTGTATGAAACTGCAAGCTTTAAATGTCTGCATCAATTGACTAATATTGCATTCAGTAACCTTAATAACCTTTTTTAAATCTCCTTACACCTCAGTGACACCGTTTTATGTCTTCATCTAGTGCATCTTCAAGGTTTAAAAAAAAGTATATATTAACAAAATTTGAAACATGAGTGCTCTAGGCATACTGGACTGCAGTAGTGCCACGTCGGGCAATCTTATTACACTTTCTTTACGTTATCATTTGTAGCGCCACGCTGTAACGAAAACTGCGTGGAAAGCCAAATCCAATTGGATTTGATTGGTATGTCGCTACAGCTGTAACAGAGTGTAACGGCCTAGCGTAAAGTTTTAACCTCTCTCTACCAGCCGTTGCCGCAGTAAGCAGCTAGTTGAACCGGTAACATATTAATTACATACCTAAAGTAAATTTTATAAAAGGTGTCCATGCTGCACATTGCAGCAGTAAATAAAAACTGCCATTGCATGCAACCTTCGCTCTAGCAGAACTAGACATTTAGTAAGGTTTTTATTAAAAATCACGTACCATTTATTATAAATCATATTCATTAACTAGCGTGGTCTGAAAAAAATCCCTTTTTTTCAGACCACTGACCTTAAGTATAACCATTCAGATTAGTTTTATGTACTGTCCTTTTTACATCTTTGAAAGTAAAAGCTTAAAATACTTTATTTTAATTAACAGTTAATAGCTTATAAGTATTGAATAATGTCGCAAATCTTGCTCTGGCACTGATACGAAAAGAGTAATGAAACATTCTCCTTGCAGTCCTAGTAATAAGTCCTAAAGACTTTGTTTAAGTAGAAGTAACTTAAAATACCTATAAGAATTTAAATATCAAAATCATTAAAACTGTTGTCTAATTGAATAACTAAATTTTAGTAGTATAACTTTATGTTGTCTATATTATCATGTAAACACTTAGTTTGTACTCCCACTATACTAAAATGTTTTACTATCTCATTAAGTGTTTACGGAGGGACATAAAGATATTACTCGCTTTAAAACTTAGTAAAATGAGAAGTTATACGAATTTACCCGATGTTATTTTTGACTGAAGACCAAATCAAACCCACACAGTCGTAAAGAGTCAGTAAATTTTGAGAAATATGTGGCACCTATAATAGGGAATTATTTTTTTTACTGTCAGTTAAATGGAAATCAAACATAATTTAAATAAAATTTAAAAAAAGAACTAACACTAAGTTAAACCCAAATAATATTAAGGTATAACTTCAAAAACCTTCAATAAAAGGTTACCGTAAAGAGTGTGCTTAAAGGCAAATGTAAGTAGTAAAAAAACAGGTTTAAAAAAACACACAAAATATTTGAATATGTTTAAAATTTATAGCAAAAAACAGCTTTAAAACATATTTAGAACGTGTTTTAAACACTACCAATATTGCACTGAATCTGTCATAACCCACTTAATAAAACAATTTCCTTTGGCTATAATACCAGAAGATTATGTCAAGAGCAAGTTACAATCATTGTTTTTTCGCATTTAGAATCATTCACACAAGAATGCGAAAAAGGCTATGCCCAGCGTCAAAATCAGTTACAATAATAGTTTAAATATTTAAATTTAAACCCCAATAATAATGTAGATTAAAATAAGAAGTCAACACATTATGTAGATTTGAATAGAGTTTTTTTTGGTTAATGTAAATTTTACATAACTTTCGAAAATAAAAATGTATTTTTTTGACTGAGTTTTATATTAATAATTTCTTTATTTGAAACATGTTTTAAACATTTTGTTTAAAACATAACAACCCTGCATGCGAGTTATTTCTATTTAATTTATTTTAAAATCAATACATCAATAAGCAAGCTTTGCTTGAAAATTACTTATAGGTTATTTTGCTATGAAAAAATTATAAAAATACATGTTAAAAACGCTATTTTATGTGAGACCTAGATTATACCACCACAAGAACATTTTTACGATCTATAAAAATTTGTTAGCAGTGCAGAGAAATGTCGTGAATTTGAATTTTATTTTAGGATGACAAGATTTACTGCACAGATTGGTTAGTTATGTACAGTTAAGATTAATTTATACTTTTATTACCCTTTTCGTTTTCCTATAAAACATAAATTTCTATGCGTAGAATATTGTAAAGGAATAATTTAGCGATCGCGTGTTTTAGAAAAATAAACCGTGAATTTATAGTTTAGATTGGCTTGATAATACGTAAAATTGGCTGTTTATTTTTAGTTATAATTTAAATAGAGCTCGTTTATTTAATGTTTAATTACCTTTTTGCTTTACAACTGTGTACGTTTTGTGATAAATTTTGTGGAGATTTACAAAAATTTTAAAGGCGAAATTAATTTAAAGTTTTATACATGAGTCATACTATTTTTTCCTTTTTAGTATATCTCACGAAAATATTAAAAGATATTGTTACATAGTTTACAAGGCACCCATAAAGTTGGTAGTTTATAGATAACTTCTTTATATGAGTTTTCTAGAATAACATAAAAAAAATAAGTTAAAAAAGTAATTATGAAGATTTTTTTATTATAGGGCAAGCAATATATGTCTTAAAAAATTGTGTCTTTTAATAATTGCATCTGTTTCTTATGTCCGAAAATTATACTTACTGTCAAACAGGCCAAGCGCATCATATCTTTTCCTAATACTAAGAAATCCTGAATAAAATATTTCTAATTATTACCTTAAAAAATGTGCTTCTGAACTTACACCCATTTTAACTCTGCTCTTTTGGATTTCTTTTGACAGAAAATACAAATTCCGTTATGAAACATCCACGTAGATCTTCTTTGTTGCTCTTATATAACTGAACAAGTTCCCTGAGAAATCCCAGATTGCTCTTGACTTATCCAAATCTTCTGACCAGGTCTGGCATAAGGTGTTCCTAGACAAACGGTTTTTCACATAAACTTTGTTCTTGGCTCTTAAGTTCCTTTTCAATTGACGTATAAATGTGTCTGTAAATGAATACTCTTTTAACTTTCACCAATGCTAAAATGCTATTTCCATATTTAAGAAATAGCATCTCCCACAACTTTGAGCATTCTTTCAAGTTATTTTGTTGGTAATTTGGGGCTTACTCTTCCTATCACCTTCGAGCGACTTTTCTAAGAATTTAAAATTCTGGAAAAATACTACATTGCGGCGGAAAGTGAATGCCGTGCCTGTAGGCACATTTAGGAGTATAATCATATAAAATTGATTGCGTTGTAGCAAAAGAATGACACTGTAAAGTGAGCTGGCGAACTACCTTAATGCAAAACCACAAAAAAGTAATAATAATTTCGCACATACGTATTTTTAGTTTTTTTTTTAATTTTGTTTTTTACCAAAAAAAATATTTAGTATATTTAGATTTGTTATAAAAAGTATTTAACTTCTACTTTATATGTGTACCATTTGGCATTTTATTGCTACTTTTCAATATTTCAATAAATTAATGAGAGTCGATAAAAAAAATAATAAAACACATAAACACTTATTTAAATAAATTAATTAAAAGCTGTTGGTCATTTTGTAGCATATTATGAGTTACATATCACTCGCATTAATAATAACACATAAATTTCCACTTCATTTAACTAAAATATTATATAGAATAAATAATTATTTTAATTATTTATTGCGATAAAACGAATATGTTCATACCATGTGTATAAATATTAAAAATATATAATATAGTGTAATGATTAGAATCAATTCTGCATAAAAGTTTAGAACTCCTTTGATAATAAAAAATTTTTTGGAAAATAAAAATATTTATGATAAACCCTTGCTTTTATTATGCGGGGTTTTAAAAAAAACCTTAATTCCTAATGCTGCCCTTTAATAAACAATAATATATATATAAAAAAATTATATATATATATATATATATATATATATATATATATATATATATATATATATATATATATATATATATATATATATATATATATATATATATATATATATATATATATATACATATATATTTTTAAATTTTATATTATTATATATATATAAAATATATATTTTATATATATATATATATATATATATATATATATATATATATATATATATCCTACAACAAAATGAATTATGTACAAGATTTTTTTTTACACCGTTATTTCCGAGGTTATTTCAATTTTCCTTTATTTTAGTATTAGACAGTGGCAGGCACTAGAATTTTCAAAATTTTTTATCTTGAAGCATGACCGGGGACTCACACTAAATATATACATAGACGCTATTGGCCTTAAGAAGAACATTTTGGTTAAGAAAATTTTATTTCTCTTACAGCAAATCTTCTATTTGTATTTTTTGTGATATGATCAAATTAAATCGACAAATGCCTTACCTTTATTTTTATATATAGATACTTCTTGTTGATGTTTTTTATTAAAGAGTTATAATTTTAAAAACCCTAGAGCCGCCCCTGATTTTAAACAATATCACTTCTTAACCTGGCATTGATGCTTGTTAAAAGATGCGCAAATTATGTTTCAAAGATCACTGCATTAAACATTTGTTTCGTAACTCTATTAAAGCTAATCCCATTGGCCAAATAGAGGAAAGAATAAAGAGCATATTAATACGGTGCTAACTATTTTATGAGCGGTAATAAAGCCATATAATCAGTAGAAAACGAGCCGAACGTGTTAAAGAACAAAATCACTCGGCATTCATTTATTCACACAACAAACAATAAAACATTGAATTATAAACATCGTTAAGTCAACGAGAACGTTTTAAAAAATCGCGTACGACTTTATTTTAATGGCTTATTGAACGATTGTGTTCGGTATAATGGAGACATTTAGAATAATGACAGCAATTACTCTCAAGTTTAATTGGAGTACAAGCGTTTTAAACCAATAAGCTAATTAAGCATCGCGTTAGGTTAGTGTTAAGGTTTAAAATGTCACAAGAAAAATTTATTAAACGTGAGTCAACTTAGATGTTAAAGTTGACTAATTGTTTAAATAGTTTCCAATTCGTGACGTATTATCGTTTAGTTATTTGATGCTGTCTTAGTTTTTTTAGATTATTTTCTTTCTTGTTAAAATAACGTTGAGACATTTAAAAGCCAGTCATGACTGGTAGTTAAAAACTACAATTTTGCCCCAAGTAAAAAAAAAAACCCTTATGGTTGTAAATTTATTACTTATTTATTAAGGTACTATTACCCATTAGAATCAACTTTAGTGAGCGCACGATCTCGGCTCGCCGCAGGTGTTCTACGCAGTGGCCGCTCGCTCAGCTATCTTTAAGCGCGTTTTCCTCGAAATCACTTTTTTTCAAGTGGCGGACAGTTAATCTCCGCTACTTGGAACATTCTCTACAAGAGTCGACCACAATTAAAAAAAAAAAAAATAGCATCAACAAAATTTTGGAAAAAAAGGTCATCACCCTCCTCATCTTCAGATTCAGAAGGTCGATTTTTGAACGTGCGCAATTTTTTTTTATTTTTTTAAATTTTCTTGTTGATTCTTGTGTAAGACGGCTCCTCTTTAAAACCCGATTAAATTTTTTTGTTTGAAACTTTTCGTTCCAGAGATTAACTGTGTTTTTCTGAGGGGTCGATTTTGGCGCCCTCTATAAGGTGCGCATGATTTAAAAAATTTAAAAAATCTTAGATTTTTTTTGCATTCGATAAGTGTAGAAAAAAATATTGAAAATGTGTCTTTTTTCAGCTTCTAATAGATAATAGTACCTTAAAACCAATAAAACAACTAACAAAATAATATATTTAACTATTATAAGACTGGTCAAAACAATTTTTAAATATCTTTTATTTTAGATTGATTTATTTAGTTAAAATAATCAAATAAAATATCCATCAAAAGTTATATCAGGTTGCGAATCACTTTTGTAAATAGGGAATATGATTTTTAAACGAAAAAAACTTGTTACATTGAATTGTTTAAATATGTTTTTTACATGGGCCAAAAGAAAAATCTATATATATATATATATATATATATATATATATATATATATATATATTATATAATATATATCTATATATAAGCAAATCAGCAGCTTTATTTACTTGAGTCTTAAATATTCCGTTGGTTGTTTTTTAGGTTGGTATCAAGGCCAGCATGAAGATTATTGGTTTCTTTACAGAAAATTATATTTTTTGATAAAGTTTGTATTACGTAATATAAAGTAGTTAGGTCCCAGAACTATCAGTGTTGCTGGTTATTCTTCTTTTTTTATACAGTGTAAAAATCAGTTTTTTTTAAGAACAATGTGTGCTGTGCCGTATTTCAGACAATCAACTAATATGTCCATGTTTTTTCCATGGTAATATAACGTCACATATTTATTTACCTTTTCTAAAAAATGTGTGTAACTTCATGAATGGCCTTTGAATTTACATTAAAAATATTTTATGAATGGTATAACAAGAGACTTTATCCAATGCCATAGTTTACGGCTTCTTCAGCAAATGTTCTAGTGTTGTTGGATGGAAAAAAGAAGAGGAAAATAATTAACTATTTAATTTTCCTTTGCATTAATCTTTATTAGATTTATATTTAAAATAAAAGTTAATTGCTCGCAAGTTAACTTGAATATTCAGCTTACTTTTATAAACAGATAAACGTTCTTTAATTTAAAACATTTTTATTGATATAAATATTAAGTAGTTATTAGTTCTACTCTAATTACCAATTATTACTAAACACAATAAAATATTAAGCAGTACGGGCTAATGGTTATAGGCCACTAGTTTTGTAAATTCATGAAAAAGCATTTAAAACTAAAAACTCACTTAACAATAAATTTTGTTTGTATTAATCTTTTAAAAAATGTCACAGTTAAAATTTATAAAACTTGATTTATGGTAAATGTTAAAGTTAAAGTATTTTTAAACTAAAAAGTTGTATTTAGGATTTAGTTTACAAATAGTAGTTTTGTTATTATTATTCATGATATTACTTACAATAACTTAACACAATAAAATTTCGGTTAACAATAATTAGTAGGTACTTACATATAAAAAGATATTTTGTAGAGCTCTTGTGTACAAGAATTTTTCCATTTAATACATTTAAACAATAATTTTGAGATACCAAGGTAATATTGAGGATAATTTAAATCGGTTATATTTACCGTAACATGCCACATTATTTTATTGGGATTAACTAATTACCAATTATTTACTGCAATAACAAGTCAATTAACAATGATTCGTGGTAATAGTTAAATGAGCCGATGAACCATTAAATTTTATTTGTATTACCTATTTATTAAATGTCATAGGGAATACACTGGACTATAGGTCAAAGCATAGGTAAAGGTTGGCCAATTTTATAAACAAATTTAAAACTGACAATAAAAAATTACGATATTATAGCACTCCCCTTAAAAATTGAGCCATGCTAAAGAGAATAAATCTATTTTATAAACGTTCAATAAAAATAGACGTATCTTGAAAATATACCATTTCTTTGATAAAAAATACATTAGAATCTTAGGTTTTACAGATTTTAAAAATGTAATCGGTTTCGCTTTTTTAAGTATATATATTTGGTTCATTTTCTTTTAATGTTATTTTTCTTCTAAAAACCCTATGGATCCTACTATATCATGTCTTTTTAAGGAGAACTTGTTCAGTTTTAGTTTGCTTAAAACCAAAATTCTGCTGTCCACTCTCGTAAACCACTTTATCTAGATTTGTAAAATTACCACTTCTGATGACAATGCGAATACATCGAATTGAGTTAACATAAAATATATATATATATATATATATATATATATATATATATATATATATATATATATATATATATATATATATATATATATATATATATATATATATATATATATATAGATATATGTAAAGCTATTGATGAATCAAATATTAACTTTAAAATATTTTCTCAAAAATTACACGCCAATTCATTTAAATAAATTGCTCCAAGAAATTAGCATTACAACAGCACATTTTCACATCGGGCCCGCTAAGACCCGCAATATTAACCGCAAAGAAAATTACACCATGAAATGGCAAGGGGGTCACTAAACTGCCGAAAAATTCAATCCCAGTAATGCCTTGGGGCTAATTTATCTGGCAAAGTGTGAAGCAGAACGACTCTTGAAAACTTTGAAACTCATTAAGTCTGAAAGAAAAGGCAATGGATCGAGAAAAGTTTGTGGAAAATGGAGGAAAAGGGCAGCCGACTGCGCGAGACAGAGAAGCCGAACTAAAATATAAAATATGAGTTTTAATCTCGGGTTGGGTTACGGCACAGAAAGGCCGAGCCAGTGTTATAAATTCAACGGCTGGCATGTATTGCCGAGTATTTTTGTTAGTGAGATATCAGTGCATCGTTGCAATTCTCCGACGGGGTGGAATCTTCGCTTTGAAATCATAAATTTTCTTGTTAGGGTTATGACTTGAACGAAATTACTATGGTTTTGTTCAACTGCCGACATTTAAGATGCGGTATATAACAGCGTTTTAATTCTTACTTGGTAAAAGGCTTTTCGTTTAGAGAAAAATTGCTATTCAAAAGAAAGTATGCTGGTGTCGCAGTCAGGCACACCAGTATCATTAGCCTTTAGAGGAAACAAAGCTCTTCAGTATAATTACTATCTTACTTAAGTCTATTAAAAGTTAACATAAAGCTGCTGTAAATAATAAATACCTGATAAAATCCAGGTAGTGCAGGCGCTTCTATAAACAGTGTTGTACTCAAGCTACAATTTTTGCCGGCGCAGTAAGGTTTCATTTTCTTATAATGTTGTATAAAATTAAAAAAAAATTGTAATCGTTAGAAGCTTTTTCTTTATAGCTATCAGTTGAGTATGGATTACGCTTACGTTATTCGCCCATATTGGTTGACTAATTTAAAAACTGTTTTAAAATCTACAGTTACTCTTAAAAAGTCTGTCAAACGTACTGCTAATGAACTCTTTAACTTTATCCTAATCATTTCTAGAGGGAGCTACTGAGTGATCATTTTGATATTAAAACAAGAGAAATGTTTTTTTTAATTGCACGAATTAAACAAATTCCAAAAAAGTTAAAGAAACCATAAGGAAATTTTTATAAAAGCTCATGTTAAGCAATCAGTAATGAACGTAAGCAATTTATGAAAAAAATATGTATTTTAATTTAAGCTATCGACGCTCAAAAAAATTAGTTAGCGTAAAATGTTAATATTACCTGATATTATTTTAACTTTAATATGATGCAAAAAAATGTATTTATTTTTATCTTTGTTTTGTTTAATTACAAATGCGATTAAATATTGCTTCTTCTCCATTTAAGCTGGCTTTTTAAAGAGTCATTTTTCTACTGGCTTTCGATGTCAAATACAATGATTTTTGGGCTGCCAGATACCAATGTGTCTAAAAAACCATATTTTTTTAAGTAAAAGCCTAAATAAACAGCATTAGGTAAATTAACAATGACTGTCAAAGATTTTGATGGAGTATCTATCTTTAGCATAATTATATAACGGTCATGTGATTTTTTTTACTTAAATTAAATTAATTTTATTCTTCTGGTAAATTTACCTCTAAAATTTGTATTTAATATTGGGTATATTATACATGTTCTCTTGCGTCTCACTTAAGGTTGTTTATATTATCTTAGTCTTGGCTATAAATACGATAGATGTATCGACTGAAAATGCACTTTGTCTAAGCTCGAGTATCAATATCATAATCTTACCTATTTGTTAAGATTATGAAATTCAAAAGGAATTTAAAACACATGCAAACTATATTCTAGCATATATTGTAATGTAGGTAGACATAGATATATATAAGATTTACTGCAAGCAATAACAACTGTGATACAACCAGTAGTTGTAGATTTATTTAATTTTTCACCCTTTGCTGGAATGACCAGAAGGGTCCAGATCCACCCTGTTTCTCTCGGGATTAAACTTGTATCCTTCGAAGGGTGTTATCTAGTTGGGTAGTATGGATGATACGTGATTATCATACACACAGGTTTTTCTGGATTAAGGGAATTTGTGTGTTCGCTATTTATGGTTAACGTTAAAGGAGAATTGGAATTGTGTGTAATATATGAGGCTTGAGGGGTAATATAAGAGGGAGGATGGAATGGGTCGTAGTAAAATTAATTTAACTTGGAGATATTAAATTGCCTTTTATCTTTTACCTACCTATAAGAATAAAAATATGTTGTATTAAATTTATTAATATGTGCTATATTTAACGAAAGTGTAGAATAAAATTATTTTTAAAGTAATTTATTTTCGAAATATTTGTGTTAATTTAGTATTCATTTATTATTTTTTCATTGGTTTAATAATTATAACGACAAATATTTATTCGTTAAAAATTATATTTTGTTCATTACATAAAGTTATAAGCAACTTAAGCAAAAAGGTTTTATGGCTGACATGACGCTAGGGAACGGGTCTATTTTACGGCTTTAAAATCATATCCTAGGGCTTGGATGATATGGCTATACTTTAAGGTATTTTCGTCGTTTTTTTTATATAAAAGTTGATAAAAGCACAAATTATAGGTTGTAAATGAATTTTTAATTATCAGGTACTACTTAAATGTAGGTAGATCCTTTTTTAGCACAGAACGTGATGTTACTTAAAAATATATATATTATATATATATATATATATATATATATATATATATATATATATATATATATATATATATATATATATATATATATATATATATATATATATATATATATATATATATATATATATATATATATATATATATATATATATATATATATATATATCATATATATATATATAATATAATATATATATATATATATATATATATATATATATATATATATATATATATATATATATATTTTAAATATAGGTTTAAAATTTAATTAATCACAATAACCCTAGGTTTTTAAATAAAGAAATATGTGTATATATTTATTTATTAATTTTTTTTTGTTTCTCTTTGTGTTAAAAAAAGAAGTCGCCCTGACAGACTCCAGTGTCGTAAAGTGTATATCCCTGTCATACATGTGATTAGTTTAGCTCGTTTTTTAACCGTTTCTTTTATAATTGCAGCTTAATAATTTAAATGCATATATTTTAAAGTTTCTTTTTTGTAAAAACTATACTAACGCTTTGTGACTGGGTGTATGGCTAAGTAGCTTATTGGAAAAACAAAAAAAATCTTTTTATACTGTTTGGTGGTTGAAACCGCATAGAGTATCTACAGATGACAAAAAGAACTAGATTAATTTTAGAAATTGAAAATTGTATACTCATGAGTAGCCAACAACAAAGTGATTTTTTCCTTACGCCTTTAGCACACCTGAAAAATCTAGGTTAGAGAGACTCCACAAATACACAAAATATCACCCAAGATAGTCAAAACCTAATTATTATGCAAAAGTCTAATCCGACAACAAGATAAAAACACATAATATTGCTATTTACAAAACTAAATCTAATAAATGAACTCGATGACAGTTGACAAATGACATAAGTTTGTAGTGTTGTTACTAGAAGTCCTAGTTAATTCGTGGTTCTTTCCAAAAATACCTGAGAGTCGCTACGCATGAGTGTACCATTTTTATTACTTAGGCGTATTCGGGAGTCAGTATATTAGTTTCTTTTAGAGTTCCTTTAGGGGTACAATGTTATGACAAAAGTAACACTGGATAACTACGTTACTCTAAGAAATTGATAATTATATATTTGGAAAATGAAATCATTTTTAATATAATTTAGGGAAAGGCACTAGAGAAAAACCATATACATTCCTTATGCCTCTTTATTCTTTGGATTTTTAATTTTGAGGCTTCTCGTTGGGTATTAAGTATTCCTCCCTTGTAATGTAAATTACTATTCTTATAAGTCCCTTTTTTCGTAACTGGTAAAAAAAGGGTGTTTACTCTTACAAACGTATTGTATTTTTGTCCTTCCTAAACAAAAAATTAAAATAACTTTTTTTCAATCGTATTTTCAATCAAGCAAGAATTTTAAGTTATATGCTTCTTGTAAATCTTATCCACGAACGTGCTGTATATTACAACCAAAAATGTTTATTGGGGAAAACTTTGAACTAGTGATAAAAATCTGACATAATTTCTTAGAGTGCATCAAAAGGGCTATTATTTTACTGCCAACAAAGTTTCTCCCCGTAAACTAGAACAACAAAACAATAAATTTAATTTGCTCTAACTCGAAAACGAATTGCTTGTCTGAACTGACACTAAACGAAGTTAGAAGTAGAAATAATGGGGCTCTCCCTAATAAAATCGATTACGAAATTGTTGTTTGTGTTTCCAGCCAGGAAGCGCCTTAGTTACTTCTTTCTTCCTAATTGAAATTTACGTCTCCAATAAGGCTTATATAAGACCCTTAGTTTAAATTTAAAATAAGATTTTAATTGGAGGGTGGTCCCGGATGTGCAATAGAAACCATTTAAATTAGAAATTACAAGGGGAAAATAATTTTTAATAAAGAAGCATATTTTTTATCCAGTCTATATTGCGTAAAAATAATGCTTTGCAATGCAATAACAGTATATCTTTTTCTTTTAGTTAATAAAACGAAGGCTTTTTTAGTTGATACAATGCTTAAAAAATCAAACAAGTAACTTTTAAAATATAACTACGTGAACTTGTTTGGATCAATAAAAGATTATTTATATTTAGTAATTTTTTTAAAGCCAATTAACAAAAATTACAGAGACATTTATTAGAGATTCCGTACTTAATCTCTTTAGTTAGTATAAAAAACTATGGTTAGGATTGAACTATAAGCGGAAAGTGAAATAGTGCACCTTCTTGCATAAATCACATATTTTGCCCCTTGTGTAAAGCCTTAACATCTAACAGATAAATTAAGTTATTTTTTGATCAATATATACATCATCACAGTTTTTTTTTAAGTTTAAATGGTTCTATTAAATTATTATCATTGATGACTCTGCATCAAAATGAGTTTTATATAATTTTAATACAATACAAAATAACCGTTATGTCGTATTATTAATACGACTTAAGCTAAGTAATTTAATTTCTGTTTTGATAACAAATCTAATCTTAAGTTGTTTTTTGACAGTAATAATATTGACTTTAAGCAATAAACCCCGTTAGCATAATGAGGCGGATTTTAATAAAAATATATGGACAAACACCTGTTACTACTAAATGTTATTAAACTGGGGATTTTGTGTTTAAAAGATGATTGGCTATTTATTTATCAAACATTAATTAAATTATATTTTTCTCATTTGTATTTATATTGTTTAACTATCTTATGTTTTAAAATAATTTTTTTTTTTAATTGAATTGTAATTATTTTATATGCTTTCATTTACAATGTCCCTGCAATTGAATTTTAAAGCAGTTATCATATATCATCAGTTATCATCACTATAAATCCAATATGGCGGTCTCCTAAGGATGGTCGATATCAAATAAAAGGATTCAAGAGAAAAAAAAATAAAATGGCAGAAAACAAGATGGCCGCAATCCCGATTTTAAAGACTCATAACTCGACAAGGACTTGGAATGGTTGGGTGGCGAACAAACTAAAAAACATGTTTAGCGATAACATAACAACAAAAAATAAATTAAGAGTAAAAATACATTTTTAAAAACAAACTTTTATTTACATTTAGCTTGTTGCCGGTTTACGTGTGTAGAAACACGAATACATTATGGAGCCATAAGTAATTGTATGACGAAAAATAAATATTTTATATAAAAAAAGGTAAATCTTGCGACAAGCTTTTATATGATATAAATTGTGTAATGTAATGTAATAAATTAATGAGTTTGATTTAATACAAAGTTTATTTTCTTTTTTTAAGGCTGCAAATAAAAATTTGTTTTTAGAAATGTCTTTTACTATTAAGTTATTTTAAAATATATTTTTGGTTATTTAGTTTTGTTTGTGCTTAGAATCGGTGAATTGGCATATGACGTTGACAGTTTTTTTAAATATTTTAAAAATGGCATTATTTGAAAAATTTCTTCTTTATAAAGTATACGATTATACGGGGACAAAAAATATTTTTTGATCAAAAAAGATTATTAATAATGTTTAAGTATTAATTGACTTTTTGTTTTTCTAATGTAACAAAGTAGTTATAGCTCTGTGACAAAATAATCAGTAAAAAGGTAATAAAACTGTATACTGATAGCTAGTAAATCAGAAACGGTAAGAAGAAGCTATTTGTAGATTTACAAGCCTTGTAATGATATCTTTATGACGCCATTAAAAGCTGAGGTGTTAAAGATGTTTTTACGCACCCAAATTACGACCGTTTAAGGGTTTTATGATTGTCGGAAGCCATGTTTACACATTTTTAAACATTTTCTGGTGATTTTATAGTTTTGCAAAACACAATGATTATAATGTCATACGAGTACAAAGTGTGACACAGCCCAATTTTTTTTAAAAATATAATTTTGCACGTATATAACAGATTAATTTGCTTATCTGCACGTATCTACTTGACTTAGAACGCTTTTTGCCCAGTTGAAAATTACCTTAGCTCTCGTTTTTTTTTTGCTTCTTTAGTTTAAAACCTTTTTTGACTACAATTCTCCATCCTTTAACACTTTTAAACAAAAATAAATTATTTCTGTTTTCATTTTTGTTTTTTAAACTAAATAAGTAAGGATCTTAAATAATTCGTCACTCGGACACGGTAACAACACGCGCGGAAGCAGACTACCCGCTTTTAGCGCTATTTTTAGGGCTCTGTAAAAATTATAAATATTTAAGATGCAGTTGCGGGAGGTGGGACTTTTTTTAGGAAATTTTCCCTCTTTTTAGATCTTTCTTCAAATTTTTAATATCTTTGATAGTTTTCGAGATATAAAAAAAACCAAACCCCTACTTTTTTTTATTGTTTATAACTTTTGCTATTTTCATTGGCCCCCTTTGGGACTTAAGCTTTCTTTGAATTTAAATTCAAATGACACCTTGATCGTAAGATTGGAGAATATACAAAAAATTCATCCAAAAAGGTACATGTTGACCAGACTATAATACCACAACTGCGCTCTTTACCTTAAAATATTTTTAATTTTTGGTACATACTGCATCGCATACCCGATACAATGTAAGAATGGCAAGATATCATTACAGAATGGATTCCCTATCGGAGATAATTTATAACCCAAAACTAGTTTTATCTCAAGTTACTTGTAACGACCGCATCGTATCTAATTTGAATATCTCCGACCAGACAAAAATGTTATTCAAATGTGGCCGGCACAAAAGCAATAAATTAAAAGTTGAATTTCTTTATTGTGGAGGCCATTATGGTATTACTTAGCATAATTTTCCATTGTGTGCTGGTTTACGCACTCTGCATAATGGAGGGTCCAGTAAGAATCCGTAGATTACCTTAGAACAAACTTAACTAGATTAACTGGTCCGGTATACCACATTTTCTTTTTATTTTTATTTTCAAAATATATGTGCAAATTTACTCAACTAGACTCTTGTGAGAAATGTTATGGGCTTTTGTTTCTTTTCAAATGGTAATTTTTTGTTAGCTAAATTATTTTCGGCTGTGGTAAGCAGAAAGAGAAATAAATAAACAGCATTGTCAACAAAATATTTGATGTATTAAAGGTAAAATTTTCTAAGCAAACTCAGTTAAGTAATTAATCACTTTTAGTTTATATTTTGAATTAAATTTTAAATTTAAAGTGGTAGGCAATGGGTAATCCAAACTACATCACTTATTTTTTTGATCGTAAAAAACATCTAGAATTATGTCCGCATATCCAACTAACCACAACTCATACGATTTACCCGGAAAACAGCCCCAACACTTCAGAGTCGAGCAGTGTTAGTACCTTTCTCATCGCGGTTTACTATTAAAACTTGACTGGACTTAAAATTTTTTTGTCTTTCAAAAAGTCAACACCTAAAATGGTTTTTGTATCGAAAGTTTAAAAAATTCAAGTTTTTACCAAAGTCATGTACAGTGTAGGTGTTTTGATTAAACATTGTAAACTAAAAAAAAAAAAAACAGTTATCTTGTTTTAACTAGAACTGTTTTAGATCCAACGGTAAAAAATCTCTTCTTAATACGAGTATAAAAACAGTTAAATTTAGAGACAAATCTGTACAACTGCTACCAAATGTGTACATTTTTTTGTAATAAAATTAAAAAATAAAAGAATATACAGTGGGATATTTGACAAAAACTCTTTTAAATCAATAAATTTGCAGCACCAATTAACTTGTATATTTTTACATAAAAGCTAAATATATCTGAAATACACGCAGCTTGGTTCCATACAAAAAACAGAATGTTTAATAACATAAGAGTTTGTTAAACCAATTAAAGTCGTGAAAAAGCCTAGCCTCAAGTTTAAAAATTAAATACTGATACTTATGAATTTGGAAGAAAATTGTGTATGTCGCAGGCGTTTTGAATAATCCGCCTTTTTAAAAAAAGACTAGGTGTTTTGCAAAATGCCGGCGTTTTAAACAATTCAATACATTTCTGCAACTAGCTGGGCTATTTTCAGGCGTTTTGCAAAATGACTAACCAGAGCTAGGCGGATTAAACAGTAATTAAATTCCTTTTAAAAATGACAATACATGATAACTTGAATAATTTGTCTTTCTCAAGATTTAATACATATTGCAGACAAATATTGTCAAAAAATATTAAGTTGAAAAAAAAAAAGAAAAAAAAGTTTTATTCCAAACGGAGATTTAAACTCGCAAGCGGAAGAATATGACAGGGATATTCTAACTCCTTAAACCACAGGACCTATCCCACGTTTTCCAAATTTGTGTTAGAGATCTTCCATATTAAAAGGACTAATTTACCATTATTATAATAATTATAGTACTAGCAGAAACTACATTGTTCAAACGTAAATGAGAAATTAAGTGCACTCTTAAAAAGATGTACCGCCTACCCCTATAATTCGATCTTAAGTCCATAGTTTCTTCGTAGAATTTACTGGTCTTTTGGAATGATATAAAGGTATTTTTTTATAAAAGCTCCCTCATATTGTCGTCAAAAGTAGGGTCATCGGTGACGTAATCCATTATTTTTTACTTTAAAAGTATGTTCAACGTCTTGTGAAATCTGACTAGTCATTTGAAACAAAAATGACATAGTTTTTCAATCGGCCTAATTTTAGTTAGTCATTTTTCAAAACGCCTGAAAATAGCCAGGCTATTTGCAAAAATTAAATTGTTCGAAACGCCGGCATTTGGCAAAAACCCCCAGTCTTTTTTCAAAAAGCCGGACTATTCTCCCCCCACATTATATTTTAAAAAAAGAAATTTTTTCTATCTGTAAAAAATTAAGTGTTGTTGGATGTACGAGAGGGCAGACATATTTTTGCTAAAAACCCTTTAGAAAAGGTGTATATAAGGAAAATTAAATTAAAAATCGGACGATTTGTAAAATATACAAAATATTTAAAAAAAAAATGCATTTTTATCTAATTTAATCGCTCATAACTTAGTGAGTATTGGTAGTAAAGAAAAATTATAGAGGAAGAAATGTTTCTTAACTAAATTTTCTACAAATAAAATTGGTCAGAAATCGCAAAGTGTATTACTCTTGTTGCCAAATAGCAGTTTACAAAAAGAGGCACAAAATATAGTTTTTGCAATTTTTTTTTCAGTATATAAAAAAAATCAAACGTCTATATTTCAGATTCTAGACTCTACCCCATTTGTGAAATTGTCAATTTTTTTAAACGAAATTAGATTGTAAGATTATTGTGCAAAATCTACCCAATCAAATTTAACGAAATTTGGCGTAATGTTTCACATATTTTTTTTTGTGGCAGAACAAGGAGGTTCTCAAAAAATTTTAACATTCAAAAAACAACATATTATTTTGCACCAACCGTAATGCATTTTTGCTATTTTTAACCAGTCCCATTCTAGTAGAAAATTTAATTATAAAACTTTCCTTTGTCACACTTTTTCTCTACGACCAATACTTACAAAGATATAAGTGATTAAAGTAAATCAAAAAATGACTCGGATCTTTTTCAGGGAAGCATATATTGATAATATACCCTGAATAAAAATGAAAAGAAAAGAAATTACTACCTAATGTAATAAACTTTTCATTACTCTTTACTGCCTCTCTGTTTGGCTTCTTTATATGCATTTATAAAAAGATAAAAAATATTGTAACTGTGATTTTCAGTATTTCTCAGCAGCATCGTTTTTAAAAATTTAAAATTTTAGCCTTATTTTCTATGCAATTTTCCCAAGCCAAATGCTGTTTTAGAAATCGCAGTATGAAAATGTAAACACAATTCTAAACGAGAATTCATTTGTAGTTTTATTGTTGCTTTGTTACTTGAAACCTGGACTGTAAGAGAATTTTAATGTTCCGTTAAAAAGCAGTGTAAAGTTACAAGTTTGTTTTATGATATATGCTCGACTGAGTTGTTCTTGTTTGTAATAATATTATGTCTTGGTTCTGAAAATTTCTTTCTAGTTGTGGTCTGGTATTTTTTAAATGTAAAGGCAAACGCAACTTAATGTGCACTGTGTTACTAGGGTATATGCCTTCCATAACGCTCAAATTATAAGATGAAAAATAAAACTTTTATGGAAATAAAAAATATCTAAAACGATTTAATGTGTAAGAACTTTAAAGGTAATTATAAAATAAAGATAAAATATTTGTTGTATTTTTTTTACTTTCTTTTATTTAGAAATAAATTTAGTAATGTGCCACGTATTTAACTTTGCTTCCTATTTTTAATATCTGATAAATGAAAAATTGTTGGTTTGGATCTGTTGGAGTTTGACATAACATGTAGCATTCTAATTTTCTCTCTTAGAATACAATATTTTTTAATTATTTAAACGTTTATATGGTTATATAAAAAGCGTCAAATAAAACAAGTAGATTATGTATTTATAATTAGGTAAAAAGCGCTACCTAAAGTGAAAACACATTAAATATTTTGAAATTGCAGATAAACCAATAAATACAATATAAGATATTACATCCAAGATAATTCCTTAAAAGTGGTTTTAGTTTTAAAATTTTTTTTTTATTATAAAAATTTTTTTAAAAAGGGGAAAATTTTTTTTTTTGGGGAAAAAAAAAAAGTTTTAAAAAAAAAATTTAATTTTAAAAAAAAATTTTAAAATTTTTTTTTAAAATTTTTTGGGGTGGAAAAATTATTTTTAATCTTTGGTTTTTTGAATTAAAAAATAAACCAAAAGATGCTTAAAATATAAAATTTTAAAAAAATTGATATTCATGTTTCTATACTTGGTTTAAAGAAAAAGAAATAATTTAAATTTTTTTAAAATAATAAACCAATGTATTTTTTTAAAATTTTGATTTACAAAATCAATTTTTGATATAAAATATATATTATGTCCTATAAACCTAAAATTTGTGTTTTTTTAAAAAATGCGATTAAAGTTTGTAAAACTAACCATTTTTTTTTCAAATTTTTTTGGGAAAAAAATAAATTTATTTTAAAAAAATTATTATTTTAATTTAATTTTTCTAAAACTTATTTTGGAGGTCATTTAAAACACTTCCTAAATTTTTCTCAAAATTGACTTTTTTCAAAATATTACTTAAAATTTAAACAAAACCCGTTTTTTTAAATTTGATTCTTGGTCTTTTAATATAAAATCTGTATAAATTTATTATATCTTTTTAAGTTTTTTTTAAAAAATTTAAAAGATTAAAAATATATTTATTATAGGTTTAAAAAATTTTAGAAAATTTAATATTTTTTTAATTTAATTTAAATTATTTTTTAATTTAAAAATTTTTAAAAAAAAAAAATTTTTTTTAAAAAACAAAAATTGCTTTCAAAAGACCAATTTAGTTTTTTAATTTTCTAACAATTTTTTTTTTTTAAATATATTTTGTCGTTTGATTTTTAAATTTTCTAAAAACTAACGGATAGAATAGGGGTTTTTTTAAGGGATTTTAATTCAAGGAAACCATAAAACGAAATTTAAAAAATATACATTTTGATTTTTATTTTAAAGAAACTTATTGAATCTTTTGAAAATTTACAAAGCCAAAAGTGTTTTATTTTACTTTAAATAAAATTTTTTGGAAAAAAATAAATTTTTTTAAACATAATAATTTTTTATATTATTTATTGTTTTATAAAACGCAAATATGCGTGTTTTTCATAGCCATTTTCTCAGAAAATTTACAAAATAAAAATAAAGAATAATATACCTTTATAAGAAATAATAAATAAATTTTAAAAAAATTAAGGTATTCCATTAAAAAAATCAAAATAATTTTTTTACCGGAAATGTTTGATAAAAATTTAAAATCAAAATAAATTTATATTATTAATTAAAATTTAAATATATTTTTTATTCAAAAATAAAATTATTTCGTTTCCTTATAAATATAAAATATATATATAATATAAAATAATATATATATTATTATATTTTTTTTATTAAAAATATTAGTAAAATTTTAAAGTTGTGTTTAATATTGTTCCAACAAACATGAAGTTTCTTATTCCCCAAAAAATTAAAAATTTATGTTAATGTTACAAATATGCTTGAATTTGAACAAAGTTATGCGAAATTCATTTGATATTAAATTAATTATAAAAGTGTTTAGAGTGAATATTAAAAAAGGAAAATTAAAGGAAATTTTAAATGTTTTTCAAAAAAATAGGTAAAGAAAATCCCAGAAGGCCATGTTTTGATATTAAGGCATAACTTTTAATTCTGGACAACTTTTCTTTATCATAATTTGCTGAATTTTCCGAAATAAGGGTACTTTACCCTGTACAAATTTTATATTTTTTGAGCTACCCTGTATCTTTTGATTGAAACCCTTTTAAAACTGATATGGGAATAGCACCAAGTTTCGGCGATATTTGTTTTTTAAATTAAAAAAAAATGTTGCACACTTAAATAAATTTTTATATATATATATATATATATATATATATATATATATATATATAAAGGAAACCATTTTTTTTTGTATTTATGATACAATCTTATTCACAATTTTATTTTAACGTATTAGTCCAATAATAATGACCGAAAAAGAAAAAACAAAACCTGTAAATACACAACAATGATTAAATATTAAAAACTGCTTGTGAGACGAAAAATAATTATTGACCAAGTCCCATTAAGAACTCCATTAAATAAATTTTAGGTAAGCAAGGGTACAGAAACTCTCTTCTATAAATTATTACCTTACAAGACACAATTTAATGCCTAAGGGTAACTGCCATAAAAAACAAAGAAGAAAAAGGTACGCCGCCGCACCGGTTCGCTTCGTTTCGATCCCCGCCCACCCTCTAGAATAAATCACCTGCATAATTTAACTTGATGCGAGAGCCAAAAGTTTCGAGTTAGGACGCCATGCACATTTATTTAATCGCAATATGGCGTACAGATAATTGTTATTTTTTTGTTGAATAGCCAGGTAATTGGAAAAAGAAACCATTGTTGTTAATATTTCGATAATTTCAATTATTTAATTAAGAAAGCTGAACGCGGATAATAAAGAAATATTGTACAGCTAAATAAGGCCAGACACTATTAATTTTGGCCTTATTTTGACATCTGAGTTTGCGCAGATGGAGTGTCAGATAAAGTCTCGTTTAATAAGAATATTAAGCAGTGTCTTATTTTAAGTTCGCAACTGTTCGTGAACCGAAAGAATGTCGATCACAATCGTGAAATTTCTTATGCCAAGTTTGTCAATGACATTTCTTGCTGTTTTTGCTTAAAACCGTTCCTCTATTTTATCCATCCATCATATGTCACGTGTTCTCGTCGCTCCGCTCTACTTCGAGGTATTGATAAAGAACTCAGCCTTAGAGGTAAAGAAAACTTATAACCTTGCATTTAATATGTAGGTTTAGGTTTAGGTTTAAAGTGAGTGGACTTTTTACGCCCTCCTCTGCGACCGCTCGGTCTATTGTGGCTCACACCTTTTTATATTTCTCCCAATAGGATTAGACTTCTAATCAACCCGATATCAGACTAAGAGAGAGAGTTCGTACATCTCCTTTTACTCGTGCTCTGATGTGTTGTGGTGTCCCTGTCTCCTGGAGAGTATGACGAGCAGACTATTAGTTCCGTCATGCCCTCCTCTCCCGGTCTAGTGACGTGGGTAGCTTCCAGGTCCTTGTTAGAGGAACCAGATGTTTCTTCTGAGGCCGCATCTCTGGCCTCTGTTTAAAGCCAGGGAACCCTTTTCCCTATAAAGGCGATTCTGTCCGCCTTCTGTTTGGATTCAGCGATCCCTTCCTAAGCACCTGTTTGTTCGGGATGGATTAGCTTTTCTCCGTGAAACAGGCGCCGGTGACTTCCGGGTCACTTTTCGAAACGGACTCACCCATTTTGGTCGGCGCACCTTTGTCTGCATGTGACCTCTCGAAACGGATTTATCCTTTTCGGTCAGCGCACCTTTGTCACTTTTTTTCTATGAAAGCGGTTCTGTCCGCTTTCTGTTTGGAGGTAGGGAAGTAATAGCCCACCACGGCAGAGCCCCGCATTACCGCAGTAAGGCTAGATACTCTGAGAGGTCGCTCTGTATCTCAGAGGCACCGTTGGAGACATCTGTTTAAGGCACAACATGTCATTCACTCATCAGCACAGTATGCTAACACCTTGAGTTAAGCCTTGTGTTTTTTTGCATCGGATCCCGTTCCATATGCTAGCCAAAAGAGTTGCCGAGAACCAGCAACTCTAGCGCATTTTCCAAAAGATCCCACGGAGCCCAACCACGACGTGTGAACACAGCGGTGGGATTTAACATGTAAGGCAACTTGCAATTATTCTCTGATATAAAATAACATTTGTCTACTGCATCTAGGCACTCCTTTAAAAAAATGAAATATCCTAAGATTTAAGAGATTTTGATTTTGTGTTGGTGATAGTGCCCGGCATTTGAGACTTTAATCTAAATTTATATTTAGGAGTACGGTGGTGCGTCAGGCTGATCTGACTCATGCAATGTGTATCTTGCACGAAATGTGCAAGACGTGATTTCCCCTAATTATAACTTCGTTAAAGTTGCACAACACCTGTGAAAAAAAACTCAGAAAACTATGTCAAGTCGTTTCTGAAATATTCAGTCTTGAAAATTGTCCATTTTACTACTAACTGACTGACTTACTCACTCATTGACACACATCAAAATTATGGGGCAGTTCCCAAGAGAGTAGAAACTTAAAATTTAGTGTAACAGTAGGTTTTAGAACATAAGTAAAAAAAATCTAATAACTGCACATTTTTACTCAAAACACCCTGAAACAGGGGCGGTAATCTCGTATATTAAGGGGGTATTTTGGAAGTTTAAAATCTGATTAAACCCGAGTTTTAGTTGTATATCGATCATTTGTTTCAGGTCATTATTGTCGTACAATTTAAAGTTAAGGCTATTTATTAAACTAAAAAAATGAAAAAAAGAGACCATTCCAAAAACATTTCTGTAGAATAAGGGTCAAGTTCCTATCCAAAAATCTTGGCCTCTCCAAATTAGGCCATTGAACTGGCAAGTTTTTTACTGATCTGATGTCTGTATTAATAAAAAAAACTGTATGAATCAACAAAAAAAGAACATTTATACAGACAGATCATTAAAAATTTGTTATTTCAAAAGAGAACTTGGTCTAATTATTTTAGAACTCAGTACTTTAAGAGGTCAAAATTTTTGGATAGAAACTTGGTCCTTATTTGACTTAAGCGTTTTTGATGGGATCTTTTCTCTTTTTTTGAGTTTAACGAATAACAAAAATGGGAGGTATGTTTTTGGTATTATTAAAATTAACTATGACTACTTCGCCCTGAAATTCCCAAAAATTAATTCCAGAAATTGAGAAATTTCGTTTTTGTATTTGCAATATGGCCTGTAGTAGTAAATAGTCACTTTATGTCCAAACAAATAAAAAAAACATAAAAATTAAAACCATTAATATATATCTTGCAAGAGTAAACTAGCTCTTTAACTCATATAGGTTTACTTTTTCAAAAATATGTAACAAACTTCTATACTCTGGAGAGAGACCTCATACTGTTTTTAATTAATTTGATATTTCCAGGCAATTATAAAAACTAATGATGTTTTTGATTGTCAATAAAATTTACTTTAATCTATATAATATTTCAAGGATTAATAATTGCTCTACACTGAAACTTAATGTTGACAGCGTAACGAGCCGGCCCTAGCTAAATGACCACAATTCCACACATGTATTTCTAAGATTTCCCATGCAATGATGTCGTATGCTAAAAAAGGTCAAATCCTTTTTGCTTCTTGAAGAATCTTGCTTTATATCCTGATTACAACTTAAGCCGTTTTATTTTATTACGTATAATAAAATGGTCGTAATATGAGTAGGAGTCCTTAATTTACTTTTCCATTTCCGTTAGAAATTACAAAAATAAATACAATTTCTGTACTTCTATACTGCATTATATACTCTTTTTATATATAGTCTTTTAAAATTTATTATATAGTGCAGGGAAAGGATGTTTTTGCTATTCATGTAAAATAATGCGTGAAAATTCGTATCCAAGACTGAGATACATTTCTTTGCAACTGTTACTAACTTAAATATTTATATCCACCTTAACGTAAAAATACTAAAGGAAAATAAATTACCTTTTGACAGTACAAAAACTATGTATTAGTGACTTTTAGCAATAATCATAAACAAAATTAAATCAGTATACAGTATAACTGTTCTTGCAGACGATAAGACCAGCAATTAAACATAAATTTCAGTCGGTATTAATAGCATTGCTGAAACCGTTTCGGAGCGATAAAAGGTAATATTGATGAAAAATGGTACCTGTTTGTTGGGTATCTTTTTTGTATCTGACGTGTTTATAGTGTAATAGGGAATTTTTTTTATTGAAAACTTATCTTTAACTACTTTTTGTCCGTTAATTTTTAAATAACTGATCTCTGTAATTCAGCTTAGCTGCTCAGTAATAAAAGCTGGTAAGCATACAAAAAATGTAAACTTAACATTGATGATAATGAAATATTTTATTTTTTGTTTTAAATCACGGTCTATCCATATGAAACCTAAATAAGTGACAAGTTTTTTTCTGGTGTTAAGGAAGTAAAATTGTCTTTATCTCATAAAAGGTTATAATTTCATTTGTTCTACATAACAGGCTTTGTATATAAAAATCTATGCCTAAAATATCATTGTGATTTTTAAATAATATTTTGGCGCTACATGAATAATACTGTGAGTTCTTTAAATAAAAAATTGCTTAAGTCATTATGCAAATTATTATCTTTACAAATACTGTTCAAATTATAATTATGCATTTGATGTAATCAAAATTTGTTTTAATGTCCGACTGGTATATTATTTGACAAATAATAATATTATATCAAAGTCAGTTAAATACGAAATATTACCCTAGGACGTTATTAAAAAAATAACGCCCTAGGGCCTAAATTAAATAAATAAACAATAAATTTCTTCATTTAAGCATTTATTACGAAAATACAAACATATTTACAAAATATACTTATTATTCGCGAGTCAGAACCTTCGACTTTTTAGGCTGATAATTTCTCCCAAGTTGCTTTAGAAACTGTTGCAGAGAAATCAACTATTCATTACTTTTATCTTCATGAACTATTAATTTTTTACGAACATTGAAAACCTTTGTCCAAAGGAATTTGGAGAATATGACTTTGACAAATCTTAAAAAAAAGCCATCAAAACGGTTTCGTCCACACGGTCCACGCAGGTTCCGTCAGCCAGGCTCAAAATGAAATTTTTTTCGTAAACCAAACCTAGTTTTTCTGGCACAACCATGCCAGCTTTAGCAGTTTTCACTAAAATATCTTGGGGGAGATGGTATTTTCCACTACTTGGACATTTTTATGCCTCAATCGCAAAATTTTTTTTATGTGCTGTCTTATTGACAAATAACTTAAAACCCAAAGGTTACCACAATTACGTTTCGAAAATTTTTTCAGGTAAAGGCAAATTTCTTGATTTGGTTTAAACTAATAATTCAAAATTCTTTTAATTTTTTCATATAAAAGAATATTTAGTCGGAATTAAACGTTGAAGGCACCACCGGTTTTAAAGGATAATACGCTTTAAGGCACGATAAAAATACAAACACCCAATTGACCTTAAATAACTATAACTTCCGTTTAATTTAAGAACATTTCCGTTAATGCTTATTATTTTTTGGTTAAAAAAATGTTTTTATATTAAGCGGATTACTTGTCAGTGAATATTTTTTTATTTTTCTAAGTCCTCAATATTTTTAATTCTACCATTTAACCACTTTAATTTACTCAATGCTGTTGAAGTTTTAACTTCTTTTAGATCTTTAGTTTTACGCAAACCGCATTAAAATAAAGGCATCATCAAAGTCAAACGGCTGCACTTTACCTTTATCCCTCAATTTATAGGTAAATAAAGAAAACTTTACTTTTACTTGTAATATGTCAGGCGGGGGACGGGTATTTTTACTTCTAACATCTGATTTCGAATTAATTTATTCAAAGAAAAATGAGCAAAAGTGTTTTCTTAAAACACTAGCTTAGACAATTTTCACAATTCTGGGTGCATTCTTTTTTTGCCCAAATAATAATGAAGTAGTCACAACAAAAATCAAAAATTCTACAAGTTTTAGCTAAAGTAGTGTAAAGAATTTAAATTAACAAATATAACTTGGTAATTTTGTGGTTAGTTGTGGTTAGTAAATAATATATTTACCTAAAAAATGTCCTAATAGGCACTTTCAGGCAACGAAATCAAACAGAATTTGCTTATAATGATCTTAAAGATGTTAAAGCTTTAAAGAGTCTTTGTTAAAAATAATGACAAACTAAACTAAAATCATAATTTAAGTATTTATCTGTAACAAACCCATGATGCTCTGTAATATTTTGACGTAAGATATAATCTAATTACCCTAATAAAGCTCTACATCTGTCATCAAATCAGTATCTGATATCCAATTTTCTTTTCTCATACCAACCTCAAAGTTGTTTCACCTCAATTTAAAAAGCTTTGGATCCCTGGCTTAAAAGACAATCATAAGCAATATAACACATGAGTACAAATTGCAGAGGTACGGCTAAAATAGGATCCATATCTATACGAGTTAGCTTAGACGGAAACAAAAGGCGAATTCGTTTGTTTCAAGCCAACGTTTACGATTCCCCAGATGACCGTTCTATCTAAGGAACATTTCAACCTATCTGCCGTCAATCGATTTTAGGGGAATGTGGGAAAAATGACAATTGGGAGTTTTTGTGGCAGAAAGGAGTTGTAACTTTTGTGCAACCATTGCTTTATTAAAATTAAACAACTAATTATATGATACAGAATTGTTTTTATTTAATTTACAAAAAATACTGTTTTTAATTAAATTTGGTTTGTATATTTATTTTTTTGCCGGTGGTACCCAAAAATAAATAACATTTTTTTTTTGTTATAATACTAACAAATTAAGGAAAGAACTTTAAAAAAATCTAATTTATACGAAATTTAAATGATTATATTGCTACTATAATAATACAGTCGATGTCACCTTAGTAGAATGAGAAAAAAAATATAAGTCCAAATGGATGTGTAAAGTCAACAAAGCAACATAATTTTAATTTAATTAACGAAATAACTTTAAACAAGTTTTTAAATATGATAAGGACAAATGCGGTTGTTGAAGACGACATGTTATTAAAAGACCTTGCAATATGTCTAACTTTACTAAAACTCTTAAAATATGTAATTATTACTTGCATTTATAATTTTTTTTTACAGTATGGAACAGATCTAAAATGAAACCATTAGGTAAAATTTCCGATCCCAAAGACCCATTAGTATCTTTTCGTAAAACTAAGATTAATAAAAAACTAATTAATAAAAATTGCTTATTTTCTAGATCGGCCAATATAATTTAGGTTTTCAGGTTTTTTTTAATAGTTTTGAAAGAATCTGTAAAAATAAAAGAAAAAAAAAAATCATTCACCCAAAAGCCTAAAATCTTTTAAGGGTTTTTGAATTTTTGGGGGACGTACCCCATTTTTCACGGTTTCTGCCTTTTGAGGGATTTCCATTGATATAAACAAATTAAAGGCAAATTTTACAAAATTGGGTTTCTCAAAATTTCATATTTTTAAAAGAAAAACCGGTTTTAATTTAAAAAAATATTTTTTATTTTTCTATTTTAAAAGTGTTGTTTTCAAATTTAATTTTAAATAAAATTTTAATGAAATCCTTTAAAACCTTTTGATAAATTCTTTTTATATTTTTAAAAAAATTTTTTAAAGAAAAAAAATAATTAAAAATTTCTTTTCCCTCAAAACAAGAAGATTAAAAAAAATTTTTTGTTGGTTTAAAATGAAAAAATTATTTTTGTGGAATTTATAATTTTTAATTTTCCAATTAAAATTAATTTAGTAGCAGGGCCCAGTTAAAACCGATTTTATCCCCATCCCCGTAAATCATCGATTGGCCGTTGTTCTAAAACAAATTTGCCCCATTTAAAATTAAATTGGTTGGGGGCGGGGAAAACTCAAAGTAAAAACCTTTAAAAAAGTAGGGGAAAATAAAAGGTGCTTGTTTATTTTAAATAAAAACAAATATTATTTGGAAAATTGGGTAAAATACTTTTTCTGTATATTAGCTTCCAAAAGTTGTAGAGGTATAAATAAAAACAGTTTTTAATTCATGTAAAATATATTAGATATCCTGTAGATATCAAAAAGGTGTCCGGGAATTATGGTACAATATTTCCAAAACGTAACCTATACAGAAAAATAGGACAAACATTTTCCATATACATGACCATTAACATATATGCTTAACTTAACATATCCTCCTAAAAGAGTAATTTTAAAACTGGATTTTACTAGGGGTTTTTTTTTTGCAAATATATTTTTTATTTCTGTCCCATCGTAAAATTTTGTTGGAAATGCCCCCAAAAAAAGTCCCTAAAAGTTTTAGCCCTTAATATTAATATTAAGTACTAGCCCAAAGCGTGTGAAGATTTTCCATTTAAAAAACACGTAAACTTTAATGCTTTCTTTTAAATTTCTACAACTCAGCAGCATTTTATTTTATCGTCTCGCCCAGAGACGGGATTTTTTTGAAAATTGAATGCTCTACAAAAGTGTTCATTGCGGCAAAGTCGCAACTTACACCGGCGAGGTAGTACGGGTCACTAAACCTAATTTTTTCATAAAATTCCTGTTTTTCTGTAATTTTCTCATAAATGACTAAAGCTATACAATAAAGATGAATAACAAAGTTGTTGGAAATTTAATTTTCTCCAAAAAAAGGCCCTAATAATCGAATCGCTAGGACTAACAGTTCTCGAGATATTTGTCCTTTAATTAATTTTACTATACTAATACTACAAATTATGATTTGTGAAAATTTCATAGTAAAATTAATTAAAGGCCAAATATCTCGAGAACTGTTGGTCTTGGCACTTAATAAATTAAGACCTTTTTTGAAGGAAATCAAATTTTCAACAACTTTGTTATTTATCTTTGTGTAGTACTTTTTATTTAGAAAAAAATAACAGAAAAACGAGAGTTTTATGAAAAAATTAGGTTTAGTGACCCGTACCACCTCGCCGGTGTGAGTTGCGACTTTGCCGCAAGGAACACTTTTGTAGAGCATTCAATTCTAAAACAATCTCGTCTTTGGGCAAGACGATCGCATAAAATGCTGCAAAGTTATAGAAATTAAAAAAAGTATCAAAGTTTATGTGTTTTTTTAAATGGAAAATCTTCACATCCTTTGGGCAAGTACCTAATATTAATATTAAGGGTTGAAACTATTAGAAATTTTTTTGGGGGTATTTCCGACAAAGTTTCACGATAAGACCCAATATTTTAAAAAGTTTTAAAGGATAAATTTACATAATTATGTAAAGACACATTTTTTTGTTTTTTTAAACCAAATTTTTTTTATTTAGAAACATCAGTTATTGGCTAAACCAAGAGAAATATTTATTTTGACTTTATCATACCAAAAATATTTTAATTTAAAATAAAAGAAAAATAAAAATTTAAAAAATCCCATTAAAAAAAAAAAAAGTCAGTTTGATTCTGGTTAATAGTTTGTCATTCTAGGAAAAAAATAAAATTTTTTATGGTAACAAAAATATCTAAATCAATGTGTTTGCTTTTGCGGTATTCCTTAAGATTTTTTTTTTAATTTTTGGAGAAACAGTTTTAAAGGGGAAACCCTATACACATCAATATTGCCTAACAATTTAAAAATTCCTTTTCTTTAAAAATGTAATTTGACAGGGCCCCCTAATGGACTACCCATTTTAATTGCTAGTAAATTGTTAAAAATAATAAAAACTAACATTTTATTACACTTAATTCAATTTACTTTTTTGGGTTTAAAACTAGGTTATAAAAAAAATTTAAAGAAAAATAATTGACTTTTGTATACAAAATAAATTTTGAAAATAAAAAATTACTATTTACCATTTTGGGGGGAAAACTTTATGTTTTCTCAATTGAAAAAACCTTTTTTTAAATGGAAAAAATGGTCATTTTCCCCAAAAAAAAAAATATAAATAATGGCCAAAAATTCCCAAACCCTTTTTGTTTTTTCGGTATTCTTATTTTTTTTTAATTTTTTTGAAAACGTTTTAATTTAAGAATTTAAACTAACATTAATTGTAAACTAATTAGAAATTTTTGGGTATTTCCGACAGTTTTACGATAAGACTAATATTTAAAAAGTTTTAAGGATAAATTTAATAATCTATTAAAACAAATTTTTTTGATTTTTAACCATAATCTTTTTATTTAGATATTATTATTTGTAAAAAAAAAAATTTATTTTGACTTTATCATACCAAAAATATCTTGGATTAATATAAGAGAAAAAATATTTAAAATATTTAAAATTTAAAAATGTAGTTTATCTCATTAAAAAAAAAACAAGTCAGTTTATTTGTTAATATTTGTATTTTTAGGAAAAAAATATAATTTTTTATGGTAACAAAAATATCTAAATCAATGTGTTTGCTTTTGCGGTATTCCTTTAGATTTTTTTCTTAATTTTTGGAGAAACAGTTTTAATTTAAATAACTTATACACATCAATATTCCTAACAATTTAAAAATTCCTTTTCTTTAAAAATGTAATTTGACAGGGTCCCATAATGGACTACCCATTTTAATTGCTCAGTAGAATTGTTAAAACTAAATAAAACTAACATTTTATTACACTTAATTACAATTTACTCTTTAGGGATATTATTAACTATTGTATAAAGAATAAAGAAAAATATTTTGACTTCGTCATACCAAAAATATTCTGGATTAATATAAAAGATAAACTATTTAATATATTAGGAAAAAATATAATTTTTTATGGTAACAAAAATATCTAAATCAATGTGTTTGCTTTTGCGGTATTCCTTAAGATTTTTTTTTTTTTATTTTTGGAGAAACAGTTTTAATTTAAGTATTAACCCTATACACATCAATATGTGCCATAACAATTTAAAAATTCCTTTTCTTAAAAATGTAATTTGACAGGGTTCCCCATAATGGACTACCCATTTTAATTGCTCAGTAAAATTGTTAAAACTTAATAAAACTAACATTTTATTACACTTAATTACAATTTACTTTTTGGGATTTACTACAACATACGGCTTATCCAAACTTTTAAAAATTACATCTTTTAAGTAAGTGCCATTAACTGCAATGCATCTTTTAAGATATGACAAAAGATAATTCATGACAAGATGAAGGAAAACTTGATCTATTTACCGGACCTCTTTGGGATTTCGGACTTTAGGTTCTTGGATGTTTTCTGGACAACTTGCAAAAACCTTTGACTTTAAATAGCCCCACAGAAAAAAGTCAGGTGCAGTTAAGTCCGGACCAAAGCCATTAAACCCCCAATAGTGAATATCGGTTAAACTTCTGCAGAACTTTTAGAGTTTTTAGCGGTATGTACTGTCGCTTCATCTTCTTCTATTAGGTAACTTTTTATGTTTTCACGCAAAAAAGCTCGTTGTTGAACTGAATAATCCATGAGAATTAAAACTAAACATTAAATTATGTGTTCAAACCTATTGATGCTTTATTAGAAAAATAAACTTTTATGAAAATCAATTTTTCCTAGTTTTGTGACAGATGCCTACTCGATTAAAAATATGTTGATTCAAATCCCAAAGGCCATAGAAGATAATAATATAAAAAAACGTACTGACTTATCCCATATAGAATTTATTTCAATCTCAAAATAGGTAGTCTAAATTTTTGCTTCTACATTTTTTAATTTTTTTTATAAATTATGAAAAAAACTTGAATTATTTAATTAAGTTATTTTAATAATATGCATGAAAATGGTAATATTTTTATCGATAAATTTATTATTATTTTTAATATGGGGGCAGTTTATCAAGTCGGTATTAAAAACAAGAAAATAGATCCCCAGAAAAAAAGTATATTTCTTTATTTATTTCAGTAGAAAAAGATCTGCACTGACAGTTAATTGGGTATTGGTACTAAAAGTTCAAATTTATTTACAATAAATCCTTAAATATAAAATGGTTTAACATTGACTAAACGTCGCTTTTTTATATTAAATTACAGGTAATATCTTTTAAACATTCGAGTTTTCACAAACTAACAAAAATTTAACGATATTAATCGTGATAATCATTGATTTAAAAGTACCAATCCGTTACTGACGTCAGCCTATAGAAATTAATTGATATCCCAAATGAACTGATATTAACCGTCCTTCGTCGGTTTGCTTTTAGAACCTATTTTCAACAGCATTAATTAAGCTTGGTAATCGTTTTTCTTAAAATAAAGGGATAATTTATATGTTTGGGGCATATCTACAAATTTGTAATAACAATTGTTAACGTCTTTAAATTCTTTTCAAAAAGCACCCGATTCGGTCCACCAATAACTGTTAGTAAGAAACGGCTTCCGAGGTTGTAATCTAGAGGAATCGGCGCATGAGTACCGAAAACTATTTCACCTCAATTTTTTTATACGATCCTCTTTAAATTGCCCTACTGATGATATAAATGCATGTTGCAATGGCGCCATCTGGTTCCCTATTGTTTAAACCAAAATTGTTTAAACAATTTCAAGGAATTGTTATTTTTTAACCGGACAATTGTTTTTCATATTTTTTATTGAAATAAAAATAAAAAGGTCCTATGACTTTTTACAATAAAGATAATATTTTTGGAGATATAAATTTTAAAAAGTTCTAAAAATCTCAAATTTGACCCATAAAAAAATATATATTAAGAAAGAAAATAAAAAAAATTATTCTTTATACAATACTTAATAATATCCTTAATTGAGATTTGAAAACATTTTATTGTTTATACAGGTTTTTTAATTGTTTATTAAGCGCGCTCACAAGTATGCGTCCCGTAGGATACTTAACGCCGTCTCTCTGACTTATACTCTGCATCGGCCCTTCTGTGTCCTGAAACATTATTTATCATTTATCTTAAAAACTAGTAACATTATCAAAATTATTAAAGGGAGCAATGTTATTAACAATTTAATTATATACAATTTGCTTTTATAAGTTTTTCTCCTGAAATCAATTTTAAAAAAGTTATTGGAGCTCTATTTTACTTGTAAGCGCGCGTAATAAACAATCAAAAAACCTGTATAAACAATTTTTTTTTCAAATCTCAATTAGTAATATTATTAACTATTGTATAAAAAATAAGGAAAAATATTTTTTACATTTTATTATTTTTTTTAATATATTTTTTATGAGTCAAAAGAAAGTACCCAAATTTGAGATTTTTCGAACTTTTAAAAATGTATATCTCCAAATATATTAACTTTATCGTAAAAAGACAAAGAACCTTTTTTATTTGTGTTTTAATAAAGAATATGAAAAAAATTTGCCCGGTAAAAAAATAACAATTTTATGCAATTGTTTAAACAATTTCGGTTTAAACAATATGGCACCAGGTGGTTCCATGGCAACATGCATTTATATCATCAGTAGGACATTTTAAAGAGGATCGTATAAAAAATTGAGGTGGAATAGTTTTCGGTACTCATGCGCCGATTCCTTCTGGACTATTGGTAAAAACTAGACTAATTTGGTGATTAGTTTGACATAAGACATATAATTAATGAGGTACAAACCAAAGTCATCTAAATCCGCCCAAACATAGAGATTAATGACGATTTCGTTTGTTTTTAATTGGTTTAACGAGAAAATTCAATTAAAGTGTCCCTCACACACGATGCGGATGTCAGTCTCTTATCAAATCGCATTCAATAACTTAAATCTTAAAAGAAGTTTCTTGTTACCTTACAAATTCAGCTTAAAACAAACCGCAAAACGGGCTTTTACCCTAATGTAAATTTTCTTAATGGTTAAATATTTTGCTTGGTTAATTAAATTCCGTAGAATTTTATTTCGTAAAGAAGATATATATGCATGTGCAAATTCAAGCTTTTAAAATCGGATTATAACTGGTTCTGGCGTAAGTCGAATTAATTTCTTAGAGCAAGAGGAGGCTGAGCAACAGAAAACCAGTATGCATGAGAAAAAAAATTATAAGAATCGCGTAGATGATGAAAATACTTATAGGTATTTTATATTAAAACAATTAATAGAAACCTTTAAGTAAATCTTCCAAATACTTAAATGTACAACAGTCTCTTAGAGTTATTGTTATGTGATCCATATCTGGGCGCGGTGTGTATATTACACGAAAGGTTTCTGTGATGACCCCCCATTTTAACTTCGTTACCGTTCTACATAAAGGTATGAAATTGGGCAACTAAATTCACATATTATATTCTAATTATCTATGGGAAAATTGACAAGGGTATGTCAAGTGGTTTCTGAGATATTCGAATTTAAAAATCGCCTATTTTACTTCTGACTGACTGACTTACTCACTTACTCATTTACTGATTCATTAAAATTATGGGGCACTTCCCGAGAAAGTAGAAAATTGAAGTTTGGTGTTAAAGTAAGTTTTAGGACACAAGTAAAAGAAAAATTTTAAAAACTGCACATTTTTACTCGAAACACCATAAAACAGGCGCTGTTATATCGTATATTTAGAGGGTATTCTAGAAATTTGCAATCTGATTGAATCTAAAGTTTCTGAGGTCATAATTGTTTTAGAATTTGAAATGCAGGCAGGATAAACAAAGAAAATTCCTACATTTCTTCTATCAGACCTCAAACCCCCATTCTACTTGAAAATAACTTTAAATTTAGAATTTGTTAAAAAATTTGAGAATAATTATCATTTCTCCTTAATTATTTTTTGCATTTTTATTAAATTTAAAAAAAGAAGAATAGATCCCACCAAAAACAATTACGTAAAATAAGCACCAAGTTCCTATTCAAAAATATCGGCCTTTTAAAGTACTGGGATCTAAAATTAGACGTCTTGTCTCGTTGAACAGAACCTGATTTTTTCTTGCTCAAAGGTCTGAGACCAGACGAGAGAATATCTTTTTGTCGCTGAGAATCTTTGTTTTTTTTAATTTCTTGGTATTTCCGCCAGTTTTATTAAAAAGTGTATCAACAAATTTCCATTTCAATGACATATCACAAGTAGACATTTGTTTTTAAAATGACGGCGCAGAAGACATTCGTCGCCGATCGAATTGTCGTCAAGCAACCTAATGAAATGGCAAATAGACAAAGCACTTTGATTAGTTTTAATAAAAAATGAAAGAATACGTTCTAATATTCCTTTGAAATAATCCTTTTTCTTGAAATTTTTTGAAACCAGTTCTGGTTAGCGACTTGTTACATAGAAAATTGTACTTTTTTATTACGTATAAGTCAATATTTATAGACTAATGTTTGACACACCTTTTGTTTTATTGCCAAACGGAAATTATTGTGCGGCGTTTTCATTATTTTTTTTAATAACATTAATTTTTAATTGAAAAAAAAGGTCTAGGGTGTCAAGCGTTAACATGTAGGTGCTGACTTAAATTTTCATGTTAATGTAAAAAGTACACTTTTCTATCTCTGATAAATTGCAAAAATAGAAGGCCATGTCAAGGAAAAATTAGTACGTAAGTATCCTAAATTTTTTTTTAAATTTTTTATGGAAAACTAATTAGAGTTTTTAGTAGATTTGCTATTCCATTTGATTGCTTAACGAAAATTTAATAAACGACGTCACAGTACCGTGTTAGAAGTTCCAGTTATTTTTTAAGAAACTGATTTTTCAGTTAATCTATGCATACAAGTTTGTTACCCGTTTAAAAAAACTTTCGCTTTTAGAGATTTCCATGTATACTATACAAAAAAGCCTTAATATGCAAAATTAGTCACTCATACGCAAAAGTTCTTAAAAAATATATTACAAAAAGACACTGACAAGAAAAACAACGGAAATAAGGAATTAAACGGACAAAAATTACAAAGAAATTTTCAGACTATTGAAATAGGCTTCTGGACATATTTTTTTATTGACTACAAAAAAAACATTAGATATACCTATCTAAATAACACTTCTGCCAAATATTTTTTATTACGAAATTTTTAACAAAATTCTAATATAAAAACGATATTAACGTTACGAGCCGCTAATTACTTATATTCACAATGCCTCGGCGACACCGGCCACTGCGGCTAAGTTCCAATATTACATCTTAGATGAGAGCGGAGTAAACAGAATAGCCAGTGGAGCTAAAGCGGATTTTTTAATCAGTGCATAAGTATAATTTTCATTTGTTCGTTTAAAAAATCTATTTTTTTTTGTTTGACAAAAACCCTTAAAATAAATGTGTTGGTTTAAAAAGTCCGTAGCTATCGCTTCAACATTAAAAAAGGTATTGCACTGGTTTAAAAAAATGTTTATCATGATTACTTACCAGGTGTTTTTCTCAAACGATAATCAACATATTTCAGAGCTTGAACCTGTTCTGTGAAGTTTTTTTTTTGTGTAAGGTGCAATGGATTTTAACGGTGTAGTTGCCCTTTACATTTATTATATTTCATATTTAATTGACATATAACCGAATTATCTTAAATCAAACGCCATGGCTTTCTTGTTTTTGTTCTAAATGGAATAAAGTAACCTGGCAAAAAAACTAATATTTGGACTTGTGTCGTCACAACCTGTTGTGGTATGATGTCAAATTTACTGAGCCAGACGTGAACTTTTGAATCGTTATCACGCCGAAACTACTTTTTACTGAAAAAAAAGATACCTAGAAGATGGTTTTTTGATAGGCAAAGGAAGACAATCTTGACAAGTTTTCTAATCAAAATAAATTTTATGCTAGAGGCCCATTACGGCTTAGGTTCTTTTTAATTGCATCCCAGGGATGAACAAGTACAGAATTACTTATAATTATTTACAGATATTTTTTTACGTCATCATCATATAGATTCTAAATAATAATAAGTACAATGATTTATTAGTGGGTTAGGTTAACTGCTGGTATTCCTAGACAATACAAAAATATTTTTTCCGGTGGACCCTAATTACATACTTACTACAAAAGCTATGTAATTATCGCAAGCTATTACACCAAGTTTAAAAATCAATGGCGACAAAGAGAATTTTAATTTCAAAGGTACCTAAATGCCAAGTCCGTTTCACCAGCAAATAAATACGTGGAATTATTAAATGCTTACCTTAGGATTTACTGCAAATTAAATTTAGTTTTAAGTTTACAGGTAATAATTCATTTAAAACCGCAACACAAATAAGTTTTATCACGCCATAGCGTTTTAAAATGTAATTAGATTTACCCAAAGTACCCACTCATTAAAATTATGGGTACTTAGTTGCAACTTAAAAGCCTTTTTATGAAAACAGAATGGTGTTTATTTTTAAGTAAGAGTAATAAACTGCGAATATTTTAAATGCACTTTTAAATGATTACGAATATAATTATTTAAAATGTTAGCTATTAACCCAATAAGGAAAGTATTTAACTGTTGCATGATAGAAATTATTTATTAAATCTTGATTAAAAATATAATTCGTTACTTTATTTTGCCTTTTATTGATTTTTGATTTGCTACGGTTAAGTCTTTTAGGAGTATGTGTTTATTTTCCTATTGTTGACGAATTTTTTGGAAAAATTTACGGTTGCAATAATTCATAAAAACACTATTTTTTGCCTTGTAGTA
>JAHBCN010005875.1:0-52143 GCA_019359885.1 Listronotus oregonensis | reverse complement strand
TAATAACATTGTTTTTTTTTTTTTGGTGTTTTGACAACTTAAGAAATTTTTTTGGTCCTTTTTTTTTTCCAAAAAGTTTTACTCCATACCTAAAAAAAAAAGAAAAAAAATATTCTAGAAGTATACTTAAAAAAGGAAATAAAGTCTCTTTAAAATCTAAAATTTAGAAGTTTTTTTATAGGTAAAATCATTTATTTTAAAACGTTAACGAAAATAATAAGGGATAGTAAATCCCTTTTTAAATTTTAAAATAAAAAAACTTCATTAGTTAGCTTAATCATTACAAAATGTTAAAAATATATATATATATATATATATATATATATATATATATATATATATATATATATATATATATATATATATATATATATATATATATTTTTATATATATATATATATATATATATATATATATATTTTTTTTTTTTTTTTTCTTTTAAATTTTCAAACCTCTAATTTTTTTTTTTCCCTAATAAACCCTATCCTTTTTTATACCAAATGTTTTTTTGATTAAAAAAAACACTATTCAGTTTAATATTGTATTTATTAAAATACTAAAAATTTTTTTTAATTACTTTTCCCAAATTTTTCCTTCTGGTTAATGGTAAAACAATAAAACCAACTTTTAAATTTCTAAGACTGTCAAAAAAAGGGTTTAAACAGTCTTGGTTCTTAAAGGACGTTGGATAAGAAAACCAAAAAATTCATGATTAAATTGTTGATAAACATATTTTTCCCATTCTTTTATTTCTAAAACTAAATGGACAAACTGTTCTTCAAATGACGTATTGTTGGGTACAAAAAAAAATTTTCGGGAGGCAAGTTCTATCCAGCTGGTTTTCAGGTTCTGGGTTTTGCTTCACATAAAATTTTCGTTCTTGTAAACTTGTATATTCTTTAAAAACCAAAGTTATCGGAAGAATCATATATTTTTATACTACACATCCCAAAAAATCCAACCAGCATTTTACGTTGTAAATCTTCAGTTGAAAAAAAGTTATTTGTAAATTTTATTTTTCTTTAACTTTAACTTTAATTTTTTTTAAATTAATTGATCTTTGTAAAACTTGAGACTATGCATTATAGCAACAAGAACGGGGCTTTTTTATACAATTTTAATTAAACACGTCATGGGATACTTAATTAGGTTATCAATTTAAATGTTTATTTTTTTTTTTCTTAAAAGATAAGAATAATTTAAAATACATTTTTATACTAGTAAATAGCTTTCACCATTTTGTTTCTAAAAAAAATAGATCAGAAATTTAATAATAATTAATCCCCCTATTTTCTTTTAACTATTTAGGTGTAAAAAAGGTAGGTAGGTAGGTAGGTGGTTTTAGGTAGGTAAGTAGGTAGGTAGGTAGGTACGTAGGAAAAAAAAAAAAAATAAGATTTTGAAATATATATATTTGTAATATAGGTAATTTAAAAAAAAAATAATACAAAAACTATAATACATGATTTTTTTGTGAATCAAAGCCAATCCTCATCATAAATCTCCATGTACGATGAGGTGGTGGAGGTGGGGGGGGGGGGGTTGCAAAACCTTTTTCCAAAATTTTAAATTTTTTTTATTTTGTTGCTCTAATGATTTTTTCCCCCTTTCGTTTTCTATTATTTTCAGTTGATGCTTCGTCAATTGCCATTTGTTGTTGTTGTTGTTGTTGTTCCTGTTGCCCCTAGGGCTGGTAGAAAAAAATTATATTTTTTCATATAATTTTTGAGGATTCCTCCCCCCTCATCGGTTTCGACACCTAATCTTATATAGGCTACGGGAAAAATTGCCTAATTTTAATAACTTTTTTTTCTTTTTTGGTGTATATGACAACTTAAAAAATATTTGGTCCTGTTTTTTTCCAAAGTTTTTACTCCATCCTAAAAAAAAAAAAAAAAAAAATAGTTCTAGAAGTATACTTATAAAAGGTAATAAAGTCTCGCTTAAAATCAAAATTTTTGAAGTATTTTTATAGGTAAAATCATTTTTTAAAAAACGTTAACGAAAATAATAATGATAGTAAATCCTTAAATTTAAAAAAATACAAAACTTCAAGTTAGCTTAATCATTACAAAATGTTAAAATAAATATATATATATATATATATATATATATATATATATATATATATTTTTTTTTTTTTTTTAAAAAAAAAAAAAATATATATATATATATATTTTTTAAATAATTAATAAATAAATTTAATTTTTTTTTTTTTTAAAAAAAAAAAAAAAAATTTTTTTTTTTTAACTTGTTTAATTGTATTTAAAAAAAATCAAAAAAAACATATTTTTTTTTTTACTTTCAAACCTTAAACTATTCAATTTTAATCCCAAAAAAAAGAAAAATATTACAAATATAAAAAAAAAAAATTACCTAAATAGGTTTTAAAAAACACCAACAAATTTTCAGTGGGTAATTCTTGTAAGTCTATCGACTTAAAAAAAATTGAAAAATGCGGGGAAAATCATCTTTTTGGTTTAGAAAAAATTTTTAAAAAACACAAAACATTTTTTAAAACCCCAACCATTTTGTCTACTTTTTTTACAAAATTAAAATGAAATTATCCAAAAAAATGATTTAATAAAAAAAAGATAATCGACGTCTCTAGCATCATAAATTTATTCACAATGCTATTTTATATGTATAAATATTAACTATTTACCAGAGCTCCCTAATATTTTAATAGTCAAAAAAAATAAAAATTTTACCGAGAACGCCATGAAGTCTAAAAAAATTAAAAAAGGGGGATGAGGTCAAAGCAACAGAATAAGAGTTAAATTTTAAAAAAAGTTACAAGTCAAAAAAATGAGATCTTATCGAACATAAATGATAAGAGTAATAGAGTGCTCTGATAAATTACTTTTAATAATTAAATTTATTTTATATTCAAAATAGCAATGTAAATAAATACAATTGTAGTAGGTCCCTATTTTGATAAGAAAATATAAAATATGTAACGACAAGTAAGTTTATGTTATTTTAGAAGCAAGCCCCACACACTTAAACTTATACCTTTTTAGTAGTAAGTACTCAATTTTTTTTTTTTTGGGGGGATACACAAAGTTTAAGGCTGTTTTTAAATTTAACTTTGTCTTTTCTTTTTACAGCTTTTAAAAAAAAAAAAAAACCAACAATGTCTAGGTGCAATGAAATTAATAATTTAAGTGATGAAATGGTGTTAAAAATGCGTCAAGTTATAAGTTAATTAAAACTAAGGAAGATTATTGTAAGTGGTTTTTAAAAATTTAAATAGAAATTTTTTTCCTTTAAAAAAAAAATCAAAAGTAATTTATCTAATAATAATAATAATAAAACGGTTTTTTTTAAAACTAGAATCTAACCTGGCTCTTTTAAAAACTTTAAAACAACTTTTATATTTAATAAAAAAATAAAATCTCTAACAAACCAAGTTTAATTTGGCAAGATTTGGAGTTTTTTTTTTAAAAATCAATTAGGACTGGGATTATTAATTTAAATATTAAAGCCCCTTTAAAATTTTTTAATAAAGCATTTAGATCATTTTCATGTAAAATTAAAAGGGCTTAAAAAATCCTTTTTAAAAGTAAATGTAATTTTTTTTGCAAATTTCATTAAACCACAAACTGGTGAAAGGGGACCTAAAACTTTTTAAAAAACCCAAGAACAGAATAATTGATTTAAATACTAATTTAAAGGAGTTTTATGGATAATTATTTAAAAAATTTTATTTAAAAAAAGCTTGAAGAATTTCAAAAAAAGATTCGGGCTATGCCCTTTATAAATTTTTTAAAAAGGTTCACTTAAATAATTTTACCACTTGGTTAGGTATTTCAACTTTTGTAGAATTCCCCTAAATTTATTCAAAAAACAAAGGTGTCCTTAATTTAAAATAATGATAATTATTGTTTTCGGGGGTCCATTGTTGCAGCCCTTCATCCATGTTTAAAATCGTAATCCCAACAGAACATCTTCTTACCCACTTTTAAAATTGAAATTTTTTAAATTTTTAAGGGGAAAATTAATTTTCCAAAATTAACGGAACTTCCCTTTGAAAAAATGAATAATCTTTCAATTAATATATTTTTTTTTTGAAAAAAGAAATTCTACCCGTATGTCTAACACAATTTAATTTTTTAACAAAAATTAACCTATTAATAATACCAATTGAAAATGATTTTCATTCAGATATTTGAGTATGAAACTGAGGTAGATTTATATGAAAATATAAAAACTGCAATCTTTTCATTTTACATTGATCAAAGATCTATCACGTTTCTCTGTAGGAAAAAGTAATGATTGGAAACATAAAAAAATTATATTGTGATAGATTCAAACCCATTTTTATTCAAACGAAACATTAAATAAACACATGTTTACATGTAAAAAACTTAATAAAACAAAAATTACAATACCAACAGAAAAAGAAATTTGTCTCGTTTTCAGAATAAAAAAAACAAGGAAAAAGGTTCCATTTGTTATTTATGCAGATTTGGAATGTATATTAAAAAATATGAAAAAATACCAATACTACAGGTTGTAAAAAAAAGGTCCAAAAACATGTTCCTTTTAAAGTATTGCTTATTATTTGTTATGTTCATATGATAATTCCTTATCGAAATTTGATTTATATACAGGTAACGACTGTATAAGTTGGTTTGTTTTACAATTAAAAAAATTGGCTAAAAATTATCCACCTTTATTTTCAAATGAAGTTCCAATGATTCCATTATCTGCACAACAAAAACAAGATTTTATTTTTTTCCAAAAAAAAATGTCACATTTGTTCAAAACCTTTTCAAGATAATGAGGTAAAAAAGTCAGAGATCATAACCTTTTTCTGGAGAAATAGGGAGTGCCCATTTTTCTTAATCTAAATTATAAGGATGATGCTATGATACCTGTAGTATTTCATAATCTATCTGGTTATGATAGTCATTTTTAATTAGAGCACTTGCTAAATAGCACCCGGTCCTATTAGTTTATTACCAGTAAAAAGGAAAAATATATTGTTTTTTCCAAAAACTTTACCAATACAGACATAAAGTTTCGGTTTATTGATTCTTTTCGTATGATGCCTAGTAGTTTGGAAAAATTAAGCTCCTATTTAGATAATAATGAAAAAACTATTACCCGTAGTTATTGTAAAACCAATCAAGAATTTGAGCTTTTATCGAAAAAAGGTATATTTCCATATGATTCCCCTTTATAATTGGGAAAAGTTAAAAGAAAGTCAATTACCACCCAAGGGAATTTTTTTTTAAAAAAATTAATAAATCACATATTTCAGATGTTGATTATCAACATGCAGTTAATGTTTGGAATACATTTAAAATTAAAAATATACAACAGTATGCTGAGTTATATTTAAAAACTGATGTTTTTTTTTAAGTGATATATTTGAAAATTTTAAAAAGTTTGTTTAAAAACATACAATTTAGAATTTTAAAATATTACACCTGTCCTGGATTAGCGTATTCAAGTTGTTTAAAAATGTCTGGAATTACCTTGGAATTGTTAACTGACATTGATAAAATAATGTTTATTGAAAAAGGAATTCGAGGGGGTATTTCCAGTGTAGTAATCGGTATGGAAAGGCTAATAATAAATATATGAAAAATTTGTATAATTCAACCCTCTTCTTTTATCATGTATTTTGATGTTAATAATTTATACGGGACAGCTATGAGTGAATATTTACCAGTAGGGATTTTGTTGGATTGACAAGATTGATTATTATTCGAAAATATTATTAATATTCTGATAACTCAAACTTTGGATATATTCTTGAGGTTGATTCAGAATATCCCACTGTTTTGACGAAAATCCTAAAGATTTACCATTATGTCCTGAACATAGGAAACCACCTGTGAGCTCTTCAAACAAAAATTTTAACAACACTTTTTAATAAAAAAACTATGTCATCCATTATAAAAATTTAAAACAAGTTTTTAAAATTTTGGTTTACAAGTAACAAATATTCATAAGATTTTAAAAAAATTTTAAAAAAACAAATTGGTTAAAAACCTACTAGACTTAAAAAAACAAACCTACGAAAAAAAGAGTAAAAATGAATTTGAAAAAAAACTTTTCAAGCTTATGAAAAAATGCAGTTTTTGGAAAAACTATGGAAAATGTTCGAAAATATAAAGATGTTAAATTAGTTACCAAATGGGAAGGTAGGTATGGTGCAAAAAATTTGCCAAACCTAATTTTCACAGTTTAACAATTTTGATAACGACATGATTATAATTGAAATGAAAAGGATGAATATTAAATTTAATAAACCTATATATATTGGATTTAGCATTTTAGAAATATCTAAAACTTTTTTTATATGATTTTCATTATAATTACATTAAGGTTAAATTTAGGAAAATGCTAAATTATTATACACAGATACCGGTTTCCCCTTTATATATCATTTTTATGTTAATGACATTTATCAACATATCAAAGAAGATATTAATAAATTTGACACCTCGCTATTCCCCAAATAATTGTTACCAAATACCATTAAAAAATAAAAAAGTTTAGGTCTAATGAAGGATGAGAATAATGGTAAAATAATGACTGAATTTATTGGTTTAAGATCTAAAATGTATACCTTTAAAATTTTAAACGAGAAAAACGAGATAGAGACAACTAAAAAAGATAAAGGGATTTCAAAAGCTTCTTTAAAAAAATATCCTTTAATGACTATTATAATTGTTTATTCAATAATACTAGTATTTTTACCAATGAAACTCTTATACGAAGTAAAAAAACATGAGGTATATACGATGAACCAAAAAAGTTAGCATTAATCCTAATGATAAAAAGAATTGTTAACTTTTATATACGGACACATTACCAAATTTACAAAATAATAATTAATTAATTAAATAAAATTTAATCCACTTTTAATGTTACCTTTTTCTAATTACCTTATAACTTAACCATTTTCGTCTCTGTAGCACCTGTTTTAAAGTATGTAAAAGCAATTTCTAATGCTTTTACACCCACCAAAAGGCTCTGAAAAAGGCTGCAGGATTTGATTTAAAAATACATACAACCATTGTTCCAGCTAGAGGAAAAACTATTAAATACAGGCTTGAAATTCAATTTCCTGAAGGATGTTATGGGAGAATTGCTCCTAGATCCGGTTTAATACGCAAAATATTGATGTTGGAGGTATAATTAAAAATATATATTTTTAAATTTTATTTATGTATGTTTATTTCTTTTTTTTCAGCAGGTGTTATTGATCAAGACTATAGAGGAATTGTTAAAGTAGTCCTATTCAACCATTCCGATCAGGATGTAGTTTTTTGATAGGGGAGACCCAGTGGCTCAGTTAATATGTGAAAAAATTTCCATCCCGTTTTAAAAGAAGTAGATGAACTAAATGTTGGTAAACGAGGAGAAGATGGATTCGGATCCACAGGTCAATAATAATGAACAAATATAATATGTTTATAAATTTTTATTTAATAAACATGATTAATATAAACATTTATGAGTTTTATTATTTACTAAAAATATCCCATATACCAAAAAAATTTAATTCTCTTTTTTAACAAAAAACAATAATAAAAAATATATATTTATTTTACTGTAATTAAAGCATCCTTTCGTATACAAACAAGCAAAATTAAACATACTATGAAGTTACGTCATAACAATTAACAATTATTTAAAATTTCAATGGTATACTGTTCAGCTTTATCTACACGAGTTTAACCTTTCTTATCTGCAATTTGACCTTTCTTTTCAACAAGTCCAAAAATTATATAAATCTATAGTAGTAATAATAAGCTTACAGGGTGGACACAATTACCATCTCAAATATAGCATACACATTTTTTTTCCAACTTGGTTCACCGGTTCACCTAAGGTCTTTTTGGTTAAAAGCCTCTGGTCAACATACATCATGTCACGTCACTTCTTCCGGGGTCCAAGAGCCTCCCGGTCAACATACGTCATTGTCGACCACTTCTTTAGCACAGGTAATTCTTTAGGCTACACCTGCACAGGTAATAAAAAAACACAGGTGACAAAACCGTGTCCCCGCCGTCACGCTCAACACCTTTTCAACAGCCTCTGGACTTCTTCAGCTATTACGTCACTTCTTCGGCTTAAAAAGTGCCTGAAGATCTGAAAAAATTCCTGAAAAATGCTGAAGAATGGTCGCTGCTGATGGTCACAGTCATCCGACTGTCACAGTCCCTCGTTAGTTTAACTACTTCGGTTAAATATTTATTATACATAATTTACCTCACTGTTGTCACAACCGAAACTTCGAAATAAGCAAGCAAACAACCAAACGCAGGGTGTGTTAGAAGAACACGCCACCTTATATCCCCACCTATTCCTTACGCGGTTCCTTTCGACAACAGCCCGGCCGTGGCCGGCAGAATGCCGGAGCATCCTAAAAAAAACGCTTCCAAAAAATATTCGTCAAGAGCAGTCTAATCCTATTTTTATCAGCGATGCGGGGTTTAGTCGTCTAGAGGTTCACCGCATGGCGAATATATTCGTCCAAAGTTAAAGGGTTAAAAAAAGAAAATGTGTGTTAAAAACTAAACTAGGAGTAAATATTTTGTTATAAAACATATTAAAAAAATAAAGGCATATGGGCCAAAATAGTGAGACTTTGGAGTCTGGTATATATCGGATGGCAACCTGTACCACCCCGTTGTGTGTTTTGGTGGTATGGCCCATAAAGGTTGCCAGCTGTTCCAAATCTTCCTGACCCATTTTCGTATCTGTGAGATTGTTGCAAGATGCTTGCGAAGCTTCGTTGGTAAGGCAGCAAACTTTATTCTGATCTCCAAGGGCCAAATTAACGTGTTTTCTAAATACATGGTATCCACTGATACATGTTTCAGAATGGCACACTCCAAAGGGTATGGATTGTAGTTTTCAAAGAAGTTATTTCTGTGTTTTATGATTAAATCTATCCCTTCTTGGTTATTTGATTCAATACGGGAACACCTCTTTGTCCTCGTAAAACAATTCTTTTGAGTTTCTCAATAAGGATTTTTTTTGTTGGCGAAAGAAATTTTTCAAATTCTCCAGAAGGTTGATTGTTTGGCATTTTGAGATACGTGGATAGCAATATTCTTGAAGTTCACCAACCCCCTTTTGTTAAAAAATAATAGACTAAATATGTACCCTCAATCAATTTTTTATAAGCCTCTTCGCTCACAATTTTCATTTAGTTTAGATTTTGCTTGTAAAATCAGCTCATCCAAATATTCTTCATTTTTGAAATATCTTCTGCCACTGGCATAAGTGTCGGTTTATTAAACCTGTTTAAATTTAAATTTTGTTCCGCCTCACTAGATACTTCTGTAGCCCATTCCTCCTCAATGAGCCTTCAAACGAATTTAAAATGTTTAACATTGGTGAATCAACATTTTCTGGGTTTCAAGAAAAAAGGAGTTGCTTGTTTTATTATCGTTCCCATTTGAAGAGCCAAAGACGGTGACTTAAAGGTCTTATTTGTTTAATCGTAGCAACACATTTCATGAGTTGCTTTTACAATAGTTTTAAATTTTTGACGGATGCAGAATATTTAAAAATGACAAATATGTGTCTTTTTCAATTTTACTACTTAAAATAAGAAGACGAGCCAAATGTCTCATGTATCCCTAGCCACTAGCGTTAAATGTTTTTCTTTGTGTGATTTAACATATTTTCGGCTACTTCACAAATTATTTTATCACGCTTCGCAACCAAAGACACTTCATCTGCCCTAAGTGTCTCAAGAACTCCTGATATACGAAGAGGATCATTCGGCCCAAAATGGTTCGCCATTAGAGATGTCCTTCTGATTGATGGCTTGCGTTTAGGGGGAGTCATTTTTTTTTTTAAAAGGGCAACGCTTTACATGTCTTCGGAGAGTTTTTTTGGCATAGTATCCTCTACATTGTGTGCAAGGTAGCAGGTTAAAGGTGTTTGGTTGTCTCTACGCTCTCACAGTTTAGCTTTAGTTTCTTTAATTCATACTTTCCTTTTTTTTTCGTGAACTGGAATGGCTATCCGGTAAAAAAATCTCCTTCTTTGCGAATTTTATCAATAATTTTTTCCGCTGAATATTATTTTTTTCCAGAGATAAAAATGATTTCATTCCATTTCATCACTATGTTGTCTTTCCAAATGTCTTAAAAAAATTTGTCCCAAAACATAACAATAAACGCAATTTGCTTTTCTTTCTTTTGCCGGTATGAATAGTTTGTGCATTGGAACTACCTATATTTTTTAGAATCTGGAAAAAGGCCCCACTAACTAGTGAAAAGCATTCTTCAGTGGTAAGGCCTCGGGTACGGCATAATTTAAAGTTCAACTCCATAGTTTTCTTTAAAATCAACTTTGGACCTTCTTTGTGAGACAAACAATCAATTTTAGCACTACTGTGGTCACTTTCTAGTGCATTTATTATTTAAAACTGAATGAAGCTCGGTATATTCGAAGTCATCAAAATCAAAAAATGGAATATTTTAAATAGCTTTGGTTACTGATATTTGTTGTGGCGAAACATAAATAAAATCCGAGTCCTTATATCATTTGTTGAACTTTTATCATCTGAAAACAGGAAAATCTTTTTCAAAAAAATTTTTTTGGGGTTTAAAATGCTAGTTGATAAGGAAATTTTGCCTTAATCCCATTTTTTATTAGGATTTTCCTAAAATAAGCTATTTCTTTAAATGCTACGCCATTTTAACAACAAACTTATTTATTGCATAAAATTAACTATTAATATATTTTCCCTTTTCCAATATTTAATAATTTTTATTTATGGCCAAATTCTAGAACTTAACTTACAAATAAAAAAATAGTGGGAAAAATTTTGTCTTGGCCCAATCTAATATTTTATTGCCTCTGGGTAAAAATTTAAACATGTAAAAAAAACATATCATGACAACCCCCAACACTTTTTGGCAACTATTTTGTACAATTTAAAAGGCAAAAGCAATATTAGGGCACCAGCCTTCTTACAAATATTTTTTGGTCATGTTTATAAAAAAAATTGTCCTATTTTATGTGTACAACACACAAGAAAACTATGGGCGCTGATTTTAAAAAAAACCCGGTATATTAAAATGCCAAGATAATATTGCCTATTTTTAAATAACCAAAATAAATAATAAAGTCATCAGACACCAAATATGTTTTGCTTGTGGCGGATTAATCCAAAAATATCCTGATCTTAGTTTTTCTTATTATTAAGTTTTGATATAGACATATTTAAACACATATTTATATTGAAAAATGGTCTTTTTAAAATATTTTATAATATCCCGTAGAATTTAATTCAGTTTGACATGCAAACTTTTTTTACCATTATTAATAATTAAAAGTATAAATTGCTATATAAATTTTTTATACCTACATAAATACAATTCATTTAACCTTATGTTAGGTTAAGTGAAATTAAATTTTTATGTAGTATCAAACTACACACAAAAATAATGTACTTACCATGTTCATTATCCGATTCGGAAGGCTTTAAAGCAGCTTAAATTTTTCTAGTTCTCGCGTGCATTATTTTAGCGTATGTTCTCCGTTTGCCATCAACTGCGTAATTTTGGATTCAAAAATTAAATAGATCTAATAAGTTTTAACAGTATTTCTTTGTTTTTGTATTTTTTTGTTTTTGTTTGCGTTGCCAAAGTAAAGGAGGCCAAAAGAACCGCTGAAAGCATTGTATTTTAAACACTATTATATACACAAGAGTCCGCAGCGCCCTTTAGCGGCGAGCGCCTGCACTAAATTTTAAACGCATATCAAAAATGAGGCAAATTGATCTTCCCGAGATTTTGACGGCAAAATATTATAATTATGTTTACATTTATTTTTATTATATATATATATATATATATATATGTATATATATATATATATATATATATATATATATATATATATATATATATATATATATATATATATATATATAAATAAATATATTATATATATATATATATATATATATATATATATATATATATATATATATATATATATATATATATATATATATATATATATATATATAAAAATATATATATATATATATATAAAACCGGGTGACAATGAAAATTGAAACACGCTGCCGTTACATTAATTTTCAACATAAATATTTAATATTTTGGAATGTTAAATAAGGTTATCAAGCACATGTTTTGACGCATTATTTGACTTGGTACCACTTCCGGTTTTAGGCAGAAGTAGTACCAACTTATTATTTTTCAATAGAACCCTGTATATATTTTTGCACTATTCGATAGAGCTTGAAATTCCCTTTTCAGTGATATATCACAAGTTGCAATTTTCTTTCAAAATGGCGGCGTAGGAACTATTTTTCAAAACCCAATATGGCGACAATATGGCGCAAATCGATGAAACTTCTGTTAAACAAATAAATAAAATGTTTATTAAACCTTGTCCTAACAAGGGTTCTTAAGTAAATTGTTCAAATTTTTCTTTTTGAATAAACTGTGAGCATTTTTGTTTTTCTTTCAAATGTCACTTTTATATGTGCAATTTCTGATTTTCTTCAAATAGTGCGTTATTTTTTATGCTATTAAGGAGAGCTGAAAATTCCCTTTTCAATGATATACCATAAGTTGTCATTTGTTTTTAAAATGGCGGCGTAGGAACCATTTTTAAAAATATCACTAAAAGGTAATTTCAAGCCCTATCGAATACAGGGTTCTGTTAAAAATTAATACGTTGGTACAACTTCTGTCTAAACCGGAAGTGGTACCATTTCAAATAATGCATAAAAACATCTGCTTGATAACCTCTTTAAACATCCCCAAATATTAAATTTCTATGTTGAAAATTAATGTAAGGGCAAGGTGTTTCAATTTTCATTGTCAGGGGTGTGACATTTTCATTTTAAAATGGCGGCGCTATCAAGGAATTTGTGAATAATCTAAAATCCGCCATATTGATTACAAGCCAAAAAAAAATTAAACTGTTAAGGTGGCGATGTGACCAAAATAAAAAAAAATACAATTTCAGGCAAAGTATTAAAAAAAAGTTTTTATTTTCTATTTTATATTAACAGACTGTCAAAACTGTCTTTGATTATTACAAACTGAAATTATTAATATTATCCTCTTCTACCCTATTCTACTTATTTTGCCCGCCTATTCTAGTTTGGGTTAGCTATTATTACAAATTATTACAAAATTAAGAACTAAGAACTATTAAACTTTCATATTAAAGCTAATACAGTTCAATGCGCCTTCCATTATTTTCATAGCATTTATTGACCCTTCTTATGGTTTCTGTATGCCCATTGTTTAAAAAATCTTCAGATAAGGTGTTAATTGCTGCCGTTATTCGCTGTTCTAAATCTAACAGATTTATAGGGGGCGTGACATAAACCTTTCCTTCAAGTAGCCCCAAAAAGAAAAAGTCTAAAATAGTTAAGTCGGGTGACCGTGCAGGCCACCTAATAGGACCATTTGTTCCTAGCCAACGATTTCCGAATCTATCCTTTAAATATCTTGTAACTTCTCTGCTGTTGTGGGCGGGAGCCCCATCTTGTTGAAAAACAACATCCCTATTGTCAGCCAGGGGCAAAACATCTAGAAAATCTTCTATTTGATTTTGCAAAAAGTTGAGATAATCTCCCCATTTAAGGGTTCATAAAAATATAGGACCAACTATGCGGGTTCCCAGAACCCGAGCCACACGTTCACTCCAAAACGTTCCTGAAAGGCCCCACCTCTTATCAAACGTGGATTATCAGTTGCCCAGTAGCGTATATTATTTTTATTAAATAACCCAAGATTTGTAAAACGCGATTCATCAGACCATAAAATATGATAATGAAAATTTCTGTCTTCTTGAAGTTGAGCACGAAACCAGTTACAGTAGGCCAATCTTCGGGAAAATCATTTTCATATAAGTGATGGTGTACCTGATATTTATATGAGCGGAATCTATGTTTCTTCAAAATCTGCCTAGCTGATACATTTGTTGCTTGTTCTAGTTGCCTAGTAGATACCGTTGGATCAAAGTGAACATATGCCAAAACATTTACCTCCGCTTCTTCACTTACTACGAAAGAGTTCTCTTCATCACCATTGACATCTTTATTTCTAAACTTTGCCTCTAACTTGAAAAAGTATGAATAACTTGGATGTCTTCTATTAGGATATCGCTGAGCGTACAACGCACAAGCATGTCTAGATTTTTTTCTGCATTCGCCGAATATTAATAGCATGTCAACTTGCTCGTTTCTTGTAAAACTCATAGTAAAAAATACTGTAGTTTACCTTTTATTATGGAATAGGAATAAATTGAAAATAAATTTAAGGAAAAGAAGATTTTCAAACGTCAAATAACTAAATAATAATGACTACGCTATGAATTGACTTTTTATTTGTTTTCCACAGCCTACTATACTTTTCAAATAAATGCCATTTAAAAACATCCTGAATTTTTCATAGCCTTCTTTACTTTCTTTGCGACAATTGGGAGTTTCTATGAAATAGCTGTAATTTTAATTTGTTACTAAACCGATAGTAGCTTGCAGAACATCATGGAAAATTCGTTTTCATTGAAAGCCAATAATATAGGTATATTTTTTAATACTGAACCTGGTATTTTTTTTTATTTTGATCACATCGCTACCTTGACAGTTTCAAATATTTTTTGTCTTGTAAGCAATATGGCGGATTTTAGGTTATTCCCAAATTCCTTGATAGCGCCGCCATTTTAAAATGAAAATGTCTCACCCGTGACAATGAAAATTGGAAACACCCTGCCCTTACATTAATTTTCAACATAGAAATTTAATATTTGGGGATATTATGGAGGTTATTAAGCACATGTATATATATATATATATATATATATATATATATATATATATATATATATATATATATATATATATATATATATATATATATATATATATATATATATATATATATATATATATATATATATATATATATATATATATATATATTATATAAATATATATATATATATATATATATATATATATATATATATATATATATATATATATATATATATATATATATATATATATATATATATATATATATATATATATATATATATATATATATATATATATGTTAACGTTTTTCTTTCGGTAACTCGTGTGTTGTTGTCCTGAAAAGGACAGATTGTTTGCTGACGTTTCGGCAAAATCACATTTGCCATTATCAAAGCTTAGAAGCTTACTGCTAATTGCATCCTGGGTGTAGTCGCTTATATCTTGTCCTGGGCAGGCGTCACGGTTGATTGGTTTTACCTGTCTGTCTCGCTCGGCTGCGTGTTATCGGACCTGTTGTCGTCGACGGGTGAGGGCTATTTGTATGTTGTTTATTTTCTCTGGTAGGTCTAATTCTATTGTTTATCAAGGCAATTTTCCAGGTATTTGGCAAACGTTGGCTGTCGTCACGGTTGTTCAGGTTTTCAGGTCTCTTTTCAATTTCAACGGACTCCCTCACAATTCTCTTCGGTAGGTTTTCGCAGGTAGCAAGCATCCTAGTGTTGGGAAAATCGATTTTGTGTCCGGTGTTTAGAATGTGGCGTACTAAAGAAGAAGTTGTTGTTCTGTTCTTTACTGCGTTCATGTGTTCATCTCTCCTTGCGCTAATTTTTCTGTTGGTCTGTCCGATATAAGAAAGGTTGCATTGTTTGCAGGGTATTTCGTATACACCTTGATTTTCTAAGGGGATTTTGTCCTTTGGTGTTGGTAGAATATCTCTGATTTTTCTGCTGGTCGTGTAGATGGGGGTGATGTTGTGTCGTTTGAGTACTTTGCCAATTTTGTCTGTTATTCCTTTTACATAGGGTATAAGGGCTTTATTTCTCTCCTCTTCGTTTGCCTGCGGTTTCTCTTTTCTTTTGAGTGCGCGTTGGATCGTTTGTTTTTATATCCATTTTGTATTAAGGCGTCTTCAAGTTTGTTCATTTCTTCCTCAAGGTGGTCTGCATCTGTCAGTAACTGGGAGCGGTGCGTTAGGGACTTTACTACGGCAAAATGTTGAAGCGGGTGGTGGTGCGAGTCGGCGTGGAGATATCTATTGGTATGGGTAGGTTTGCGATAAACTGTGTGTCCAAGTCTCCCATTATTTTTCTTTTCAGGAGAATGTCCAAGAAGGGTAATTGTCCTTTTCCTCTATTTCCATGGTGAACTTGATCTTTGGGTGTATTTTGTTAAGATGATCTAGAAAAGTGTTTAAACTGTCTTTCCCATGTTGCCAGATGACAAACGTATCGTCTACGTAGCGAAGCCAAAGTTTAGGTTTTAATGCGGCTCTTTCTATCGCTATGGTTTCGAAATTTTCCATAAACAAGTTGGCTAGGGCGGGCGAGAGAGGTGATCCCATTGGAGCTCCTTCAACTTGTCTATATCGCTGACCTCCGTAAAGAAAATAGGTGTTGGATAGGCAGTGTTTGGCTAGGTAGATGATGTGTTCCGGCAGGTTATATTTTTCTTTTGTAATAGCCAAGGCTTCGTCGACTGGTACTTGAGTGAAGAGAGAGGTGACGTCAAAGCTTACGAGTATGTCATTTTGTTCTAGTTTTATGTTCTTAATGAGCTCGCAAAAATGATACGAATTTTTTACATATGACTTGGCTTTTTCCACGAAGGGCTGTAGTAAAGATGCAATATGTTTTGCCAGGGCTTGGGTTGGGGAACCAACGGAACTCACTATTGGCCTGAGGGGCGCCCCCGGTTTGTGGATTTTTGGCAACCCGTATAGTTTTGGGCATCTGGATGACTTTTCTCTGGGAATTACTTTCTTCTTTATTTCTTCATCTAATGGCGAACTTTTGATAATGGATTTGGTTGTTTTTTCTAAATATGTTGTTGGGTCGCTGGCTATTGGTTTGTAGGAGGGGTCGTTTAGAAGAGAGATCATTTTTTGATGGTAGTCGTGGCTATTAAGGACAACAGTGGCATTTCCTTTGTCGGCAGGTAGAATTGTAATGGAAGAGTCATTGCGTAGATCATGTAGGGCTTGTAACTCTTCTTTTGACAAGTTGCTTTTTGGTGGCCTGGACTTGCGTAGGATAGATGTTACTTCTTGCCGGACAGTTTCCGCAGTGTCGTCGTTCAGTCCTGTCAGAGCTGTCTCCACTCCACATATTATGTCTTCTGTTGGAACACGTGAAGGAGTTATGGCGAAGTTAAAACCTTTTGAGAGTACGGCCTCAGCTGGAGCGGTTAGGGGTTTGTCTGACAGATTGTGTACAAGAACGGGGTTGTTCCTTGCACAGGTAGGAGGTTTTTGTTCTTCTTGTAGTCGCGATATTTTTGCTTTTGTTTCTTGGTTTTAATTTCGGCATCAGTTTCTGATCTAAATTCTGCCAAGTTGTCTATTATGGTCCACAGTATCGGGTGTATGATGTTGCTTAGACGAAGGCGAAGTTTGTATAGTTTTAGGTCGTTGTCATTTAGTCTTTTCCTTGTATCATGAATTATTTCCCGAACTAGTGAGTGGCTTGCAGTGTTTAGAATCCTAGTTGTTTTTGGATTTTTTCTAGAGTACCTAAGTTTGCAGCAGGTGGGTATTAGCTGTTGATCTCGACAGTTACGTAGAAATGCAAGGTCGCAGAGTAGCCTCGATTTTTTGGTCCATAACTTTTCGAAGACTTTAATGTCACGAATTGTATCCTTCCCGTAAAGGTAAAATATGTTTTGTCGCAGGTTCTCACGAGTAAAATGTGTTAACGTTTTTCTTTCGGTAACTCGTGTGTTGTTGTCCTGAAAAGGACAGATTGTTTGCTGACGTTTCGGCAAAATCACATTTGCCATTATCAAAGCTTAGAAGCTTACTGCTAATTGCATCCTGGGTGTAGTCGCTTATATCTTGTCCTGGGCAGGCGTCACGGTTGATTGGTTTTTACCTGTCTGTCTCGCTCGGCTGCGTGTTATCGGGCCTGTTGTCGTCGACGGGTGAGGGCTATTTGTATGTTGTTTATTTTCTCTGGTAGGTCTAATTCTATTGTTTATCAAGGCAATTTTCCAGGTATTTGGCAAACGTTGGCTGTCGTCACGGTTGTTCAGGTTTTCAGGTCTCTTTTCAATTTCAACGGACTCCCTCACAATTCTCTTCGGTAGGTTTTCGCAGGTAGCAAGCATCCTAGTGTTGGGAAAATCGATTTTGTGTCCGGTGTTTAGAATGTGGCGTACTAAAGAAGAAGTTGTTGTTCTGTTCTTTACTGCGTTCATGTGTTCATCTCTCCTTGCGCTAATTTTTCTGTTGGTCTGTCCGATATAAGAAAGGTTGCATTGTTTGCAGGGTATTTCGTATACACCTTGATTTTCTAAGGGGATTTTGTCCTTTGGTGTTGGTAGAATGTCTCTGATTTTTCTGCTGGTCGTGTAGATGGGGGTGATGTTGTGTCGTTTGAGTACTTTGCCAATTTTGTCTGTTATTCCTTTTACATAGGGTATAAGGGCTTTATTTCTCTCCTCTTCGTTTGCCTGCGGTTTCTCTTTTCTTTTGAGTGCGCGTTGGATCGTTTGTTTTTATATCCATTTTGTATTAAGGCGTCTTCAAGTTTGTTCATTTCTTCCTCAAGGTGGTCTGCATCTGTCAGTAACTGGGAGCGGTGCGTTAGGGACTTTACTACGGCAAAATGTTGAAGCGGGTGGTGGTGCGAGTCGGCGTGGAGATATCTATTGGTATGGGTAGGTTTGCGATAAACTGTGTGTCCAAGTCTTCCATTATTTTTCTTTTTTCAGGAGAATGTCCAAGAAGGGTAATTGTCCTTTTTCCTCTATTTCCATGGTGAACTTGATCTTTGGGTGTATTTTGTTAAGATGATCTAGAAAAGTGTTTAAACTGTCTTTCCCATGTTGCCAGATGACAAACGTATCGTCTACGTAGCGAAGCCAAAGTTTAGGTTTTAATGCGGCTCTTTCTATCGCTATGGTTTCGAAATTTTCCATAAACAAGTTGGCTAGGGCGGGCGAGAGAGGTGATCCCATTGGAGCTCCTTCAACTTGTCTATATCGCTGACCTCCGTAAAGAAAATAGGTGTTGGATAGGCAGTGTTTGGCTAGGTAGATGATGTGTTCCGGCAGGTTATATTTTCTTTTGTAATAGCCAAGGCTTCGTCGACTGGTACTTGAGTGAAGAGAGAGGTGACGTCAAAGCTTACGAGTATGTCATTTTGTTCTAGTTTTATGTTCTTAATGAGCTCGCAAAAATGATACGAATTTTTTACATATGACTTGGCTTTTTCCACGAAGGGCTGTAGTAAAGATGCAATATGTTTTGCCAGGGCTTGGGTTGGGGAACCAACGGAACTCACTATTGGCCTGAGGGGCGCCCCCGGTTTGTGGATTTTTGGCAACCCGTATAGTTTTGGGCATCTGGATGACTTTTCTCTGGGAATTACTTTCTTCTTTATTTCTTCATCTAATGGCGAACTTTTGATAATGGATTTGGTTGTTTTTTCTAAATATGTTGTTGGGTCGCTGGCTATTGGTTTGTAGGAGGGGTCGTTTAGAAGAGAGATCATTTTTGATGGTAGTCGTGGCTATTAAGGACAACAGTGGCATTTCCTTTGTCGGCAGGTAGAATTGTAATGGAAGAGTCATTGCGTAGATCATGTAGGGCTTGTAACTCTTCTTTTGACAAGTTGCTTTTTGGTGGCCTGGACTTGCGTAGGATAGATGTTACTTCTTGCCGGATAGTTTCGCAGTGTCGTCGTTCAGTCCTGTCAGAGCTGTCTCCACTCCACATATTATGTCTTCTGTTGGAACACGTGAAGGAGTTATGGCGAAGTTAAAACCTTTTGAGAGTACGGCCTCAGCTGGAGCGGTTAGGGTTTGTTCGACAGATTGTGTACAAGAACGGGTTGTTCCTTGCACAGGTAGGAGGTTTTTGTTCTTCTTGTAGTCGCGATATTTTTGCTTTTTGTTTCTTGGTTTTAATTTCGGCATCAGTTTCTGATCTAAATTCTGCCAAGTTGTCTATTATGGTCCACAGTATCGGGTGTATGATGTTGCTTAGACGAAGGCGAAGTTTGTATAGTTTTAGGTCGTTGTCATTTAGTCTTTTCCTTGTATCATGAATTCTTTCCCGAACTAGTGAGTGGCTTGCAGTGTTTAGAATCCTAGTTGTTTTTGGATTTTTTCTAGAGTACCTAAGTTTGCAGCAGGTGGGTATTAGCTGTTGATCTCGACAGTTACGTAGAAATGCAAGGTCGCAGAGTAGCCTCGATTTTTTGGTCCATAACTTTTCGAAGACTTTAATGTCACGAATTGTATCCTTCCCGTAAAGGTAAAATATGTTTTGTCGCAGGTTCTCACGAGTAAAATGTGTTAACGTTTTTCTTTCGGTAACTCGTGTGTTGTTGTCCTGAAAAGGACAGATTGTTTGCTGACGTTTCGGCAAAATCACATTTGCCATTATCAAAGCTTAGAAGCTTACTGCTAATTGCATCCTGGGTGTAGTCGCTTATATCTTGTCCTGGGCAGGCGTCACGGTTGATTGGTTTTTACCTGTTATCGGGCCTGTTGTCGTCGACGGGTGAGGGCTATTTGTATGTTGTTTATTTTCTCTGGTAGGTCTAATTCTATTGTTTATCAAGGCAATTTTCCAGGTATTTGGCAAACGTTGGCTGTCGTCACGGTTGTTCAGGTTTTCAGGTCTCTTTTCAATTTCAACGGACTCCTCACAATTCTCTTCGGTAGGTTTTCGCAGGTAGCAAGCATCCTAGTGTTGGGAAAATCGATTTTGTGTCCGGTGTTTAGAATGTGGCGTACTAAAGAAGAAGTTGTTGTTCTGTTCTTTACTGCGTTCATGTGTTCATCTCTCCTTGCGCTAATTTTTCTGTTGGTCTGTCCGATATAAGAAAGGTTGCATTGTTTGCAGGGTATTTCGTATACACCTTGATTTTCTAAGGGGATTTTGTCCTTTGGTGTTGGTAGAATATCTCTGATTTTTCTGCTGGTCGTGTAGATGGGGGTGATGTTGTGTCGTTTGAGTACTTTGCCAATTTTGTCTGTTATTCCTTTTACATAGGGTATAAGGGCTTTATTTCTCTCCTCGTTTGCCTGCGGTTTCCTACTTTTTATAATGGCAAATGCGATTTGCTGAAACGTCAGCAAACAATCTGTCCTTTTCAGGACAACAACACACGAGTTACCGAAAGAAACCGCCACATTTTACTCGTGAGAACCTGCGACAAAACATATTTTACTTTACGGAAGGATACACTGACATTAAAGTCTTCGAAAAGTTATGGACCAAAAATCGAGGCTACTCTGCGACCTTGCATTCTACGTAACTGTCGAGATCAACAGCTAATACCCACCTGCTGCAAACTTAGTACTCTAGAAAAATCCAAAAACAACTAGGATTCCCAAACACTGCAAGCCACTCACTAGTTCGGGAAAGAATTCATGATACAAGGAAAAGACTAAATGACAACGACCTAAAACTATACAAACTTCGCCTTCGTCTAAGCAACATCATACACCGATACTGTGGACCATAATAGACAACTTGGCAGAATTTAGATCAGAAACTGATGCCGAAATTAAAACCAAGAAACAAAAAGCAAAATATCGCGACTACAAGAAGAACAAAACCTCCTACCTGTGCAAGGAACAACCCCGTTCTTGTACACAATCTGTCAGACAAAAACCCCCAACCGCTCCAGCTGAGGCCGTACTCTCAAAAGGTTTTAACTTCGCCATAACTCCTTACGGTTCCAACAGAAGACATAATATGTGGAGTGGAGACAGCTCTGACAGGACTGAACGACGACACTGCGGAAACTGTCCGGCAAGAAGTAACATCTATCCTACGCAAGTCCAGGCCACCAAAAGCAACTTGTCAAAAGAAGAGTTACAAGCCCTACATGATCTACGCAATGACTCTTCCATTACAATTCTACCTGCCGACAAAGGAAATGCCACTGTTGTCCTTAATAGCCACGACTACCATCAAAAAATGATCTCTCTTCTAAACGACCCTCCTACAAACCATAGCCAGCGACCCAACAACATATTTAGAAAAAACAACCAAATCCATTATCAAAAGTTCGCCATTAGATGAAGAAATAAAGAAGAAAGTAATTCCCAGAGAAAAGTCATCCAGATGCCCAAAACTATACGGGTTGCCAAAAATCCACAAACCGGGGGCCCCTCAGGCCAATAGTGAGTTCCGTTGGTTCCCCAACCCAAGCCCTGGCAAAACATATTGCATCTTTACTACAGCCCTTCGTGGAAAAAGCCAAGTCATATGTAAAAAATTCGTATCATTTTTGCGAGCTCATTAAGAACATAAACTAGAACAAAATGACATACTCGTAAGCTTTGACGTCACCTCTCTCTTCACTCAAGTACCAGTCGACGAAGCCTTGGCTATTACAAAAGAAAAATATAACCTGCCGGAACACATCATCTACCTAGCCAAACACTGCCTATCCAACACCTATTTTCTTTACGGAGGTCAGCGATATAGACAAGTTGAAGGAGCTCCAATGGGATCACCTCCCCGCCCGCCCTAGCCAACTTGTTTATGGAAAATTTCGAAACCATAGCGATAGAAAGAGCCGCATTAAAACCTAAACTTTGGCTTCGCTACGTAGACGATACGTTTGTCATCTGGCAACATGGGAAAGACAGTTTAAACACTTTTCTAGATCATCTTAACAAAATACACCCAAAGATCAAGTTCACCATGGAAATAGAGGAAAAAGGACAATTACCCTTCTTGGACATTCTCCTGAAAAAGAAAAATAATGGAAGACTTGGACACACAGTTTATCGCAAACCTACCCATACCAATAGATATCTCCACGCCGACTCGCACCACCACCCGCTTCAACATTTTGCCGTAGTAAAGTCCCTAACGCACCGCTCCCAGTTACTGACAGATGCAGACCACCTTGAGGAAGAAATGAACAAACTTGAAGACGCCTTAATACAAAATGGATATAAAAAACAAACGATCCAACGCGCACTCAAAAGAAAAGAGAAACCGCAGGCAAACGAAGAGGAGAGAAATAAAGCCCTTATACCCTATGTAAAAGGAATAACAGACAAAATTGGCAAAGTACTCAAACGACACAACATCACCCCCATCTACACGACCAGCAGAAAAATCAGAGATATTCTACCAACACCAAAGGACAAAATCCCCTTAGAAAATCAAGGTGTATACGAAATACCCTGCAAACAATGCAACCTTTCTTATATCGGACAGACCAACAGAAAAATTAGCGCAAGGAGAGATGAACACATGAACGCAGTAAAGAACAGAACAACAACTTCTTCTTTAGTACGCCACATTCTAAACACCGGACACAAAATCGATTTTCCCAACACTAGGATGCTTGCTACCTGCGAAAACCTACCGAAGAGAATTGTGAGGGAGTCCGTTGAAATTGAAAAGAGACCTGAAAACCTGAACAACCGTGACGACAGCCAACGTTTGCCAAATACCGGGAAAATTGCCTTGATAAACAATAGAATTAGACCTACCAGAGAAAATAAACAACATACAAATAGCCCTCACCCGTCGACGACAACAGGTCCGATAACACGCAGCCGAGCGAGACAGACAGGTAAAACCAATCAACCGTGACGCCTGCCCAGGACAAGATATAAGCGACTACACCCAGGATGCAATTAGCAGTAAGCTTCTAAGCTTTGATAATGGCAAATGTGATTTTGCCGAAACGTCAGCAAACAATCTGTCCTTTTCAGGACAACAACACACGAGTTACCGAAAGAAAAACGTTAACACATTTTACCTGAGAACCTGCGACAAAACATATATATTATATATATATATATATATATATATATATATATATATATATATATATATATATATATATATATATATATATATATATATATATATATATATATATATATATATATATATATATATATATATATACGACAGAAAAATAGGAAGTGATGCAACTTTGGTTATTCCCAGGACTAGAAATTTGGCTCTCTCGTTTGCGTTTAGCCCTTTCTAACCTTTGATACTTAAGAGATGACCATTTAGATAAAGAGTGGGATTGACAATGAGGGTTGAATGCTCGATAGAACCATATTCAAGTCATTGAAAGACACCGAAGGGGATCCTTTAGAAGTATATATATTTGGCTTTGGTTACTTTTAATGCATTTCTGAATGTGATAACTATCGTCGCAACTATCTCTGGATGTACCTACCTGTGCCCTCGATATGCCCTTACAGATTTCAAAACTTTCTCGAATAACTTGGTTGGATAAAATGTAGATTTTGGGTACATTTTCCACTTCAATCGAGACTTTATCTTTCACAGGGGATGGTGTCGAAAGAAGTCACTGTCGAACATTTTTCAGGAGATAAGGGAGGCATATTATGCGGCTTATTTGGCTTTTCACGCAGCTCTTCATATACATTTACAACATCCCTGTCTTTTGTTTTAGTTGATATGTTTTATCTCGGGTTTTGTTGCAGAAAATAGTCAAAAAATTTTGTCGAGGTTGATTTAGTTTTTCCTTGCATTCTTTTTTTTATCTTGGGACAGTCCACGAAGGCTGATGCCTAAGTACTAACGTACCGTGGGTGTCTTCAGTGTAGTGAGAGGGAGTTTGTTCACACGGGACTTAAATTTTTGGAGATTGGGAGGAGAAGGAAAAACTTCTGCGGGCAACAGGTTCCATAGTCTTGACACTCTAGGGATAAAGGAACGAAGAAAACGGGAAGTTCGGGGCCTCTCTAACTGAACTGTAAAAGGATGCATAAAAGTTGCACCACGTGTTGCTCTGTTGGGAGCTGCCAGAGAAGGAATTATACTGGCCAATTCCTCTGAGCAGAAGCCGTGAAAATACCTATAGAAGAGCGACAGATCCCCTACAGCTCGACGATGGGCAAGAAGAGGAAGCCTTTCTGTGAGCGTTGGATCATAAGACAAACGGCTCTTTTTTGAATGGAGTCCAGAATGCTAAGTGTTGTAGGGGACGCCATTCCCCAGACATGAGAACAATATTCTAAAAAGGGTCTGATTTGGGATCCATACAGAGTGTACAGATTGGAAGAAGAGAAATATTTTCTGGCTCGGAAGAGGAATCCAATCTTTTTTGAAGCTGCCGAAGCTATGGATGAAATGTGTTGGTGCCAGTTGAGGTTATTTTCAAAAGTAACGCCAACTAGATTAAACGACTCTTTGTTCTGCAGAACTTGGCCGCTCATATGTAAGGGATGAGCATTTGCAGACTTTTTTCGTGACAGCGAACATGACTGTGTTTTCGAGGCATTAAACTGAACAAGATTTTTGGCGCCCCAATTCAAGATAAGTTTGAGGTCTTGTGAAAGAGAAATCTGCGTTGACCTGCGCTTGTTTTCAAAATCAGAATTACACGGTGGCTTAAGAAATTGAATACTAGAGTGGAGGGTACTATCGTCAACAAAACTATGAATGGGAGTGATTGTGGAAGAGAGAAGATTGTTAATATGTAGAAGAAACAGCGTGGGTGCCAGCACTGAGCCCTGGGGCACCCCTGCATTAATTTGGTAGAAGCTGGAGGAATGACCATCTACACTAACTGATATACGCCGATTAGAAAGGAAACTGTGAAGCCAAGAGCAAAGCTTAGGTAAGCCAGACCTGATCGAAAGCTTTGGATATGTCAATTGCAACGATCTGGGATTCACCAAGAAACTCAAGGGACTTGTTCCAGTTGTGTGAGACAAAGGAAAGAAGATCAGCTATGGATCTACTGTGACGGAATCCATATTGTCTATCATGTAAGATCTTATGTTTTTCCAGACACTTTAAGATTTGGGAATTAATGAATTTTTCCATTACTTTGCACATAAGTGAAAGAAGAGATATAGGTCTATAGTTAAAAGGGAGACTTTTGGATCCTTTTTTGAGGACAGGTTGCACACGTGCAGCCTTCCAACTCTCCGGGAAAATGCCCACGTCGTAAGAGATTCGAAAGAGGCGAGTTAAGATGGGTGCAAGCTCGGGAGCACATTTTTTAAGACGATTGCTGGTATGCCATCCAGCCCAGACGATTTTTTAGTATTAAGAGAAGAAAGAATATGCTTGATCTGTTTGACTTTAAAAATTATATCGGGCATTTTATGAGAAACAGGGACAACTGTTGGAAGAGGAAGATTGATGGGAGGATCAAGCGTAGAATTGGCAGCAAATTGTTTGGCAAATAGTTCGGCTTTTCCTTTGGAGGTAGAGACAATTCCATCTTCAGAGATTAGGGGTGAAAAAGAATTTGTGCAAAAGTTCTGACTAATATTTTTGGCAAAGGACCAGAAAGTTTTACTGTCATTTGAGCAAGAGAGAACTTTTTCTTTTATTCGATTGTTAAAACGGTCTTTTGCTTCTGAGATGGTCTGATTATACTGATTTGTCGCTTCGATGCGAGCCTGTCGATTTTCGGGACTGGGGTTTTGAAGAAACTTTTTGTGGGCTTGAATTTTTAAAAGTCTGGCTTTGTCACGGGATTTAGAAAACCAAGGTTTGTGATTTGAAGACATGTGGGGAATATAGGTCTCAATGCCTAGTTGAATTGTTTCGGTAATTTGTTTACATATTTCAGAAGGATCGTGAGTAGAAAAGCAGGTAGGATTCCAAGGGTAGCTGGCAAAGAAATCTCTCAGACCATCCCAGTCGGCCGAATTGTAGTGCCAGACGGTTCGTGGCGGCATGCTTTCAGTTGCCTCAAAATGAGTGGAGTATGATACGGTGACCAAACCGTGGTCAGAGCGACCAAGGGGAGCAGTTACTGATGCTTGATAGAGTTCGGGGGTGGAAGTAAGAAAGAGATCTAGGGGATTAGAATTATGGGTGGGAACCCTAGGAAAGTAGGTAGGTTCCATAATTCGATTGGTGAGCGAGTTGCTGATTGCGAAATTTTCTGCTGCTCTGCCTTGTGTATCAGTTTTTGTGGAGCCTAGCCAATCCTTATTATGAACAGGATGATTACTTCGGCCAATGGAAACTGGGAAATAATATTGTCGATCTTTATTGAAAGGAAATTAAAGAACTTGTTGTGGAAATTGTCAGACGAGGAACGGTATATACAGCAGATGAATTTGGTAGAAGATCTGAAAGTAAGTTTAAGCCAAAGAATATCAGGCCTACCCGATTCGAGGTTAGAAACCCTAGCACAAGCCAGGTCGTTGCGAACGTAAGCACAAACGCCGCCATGGGGTCGAAAAGATGAAATAAGTTCATAACCTGGGAAAAGGAGGTGGTTGCTTGCTGTTTTGGGACTTTTTTGGGTTTCGGTAAGAAGTAGTATGTGGGGTTTGGAGGATTGAAGATAATGGTGAACAGAGTTTACGTTTGAGTTAAGCCCACATATATTTGTGAAGGATATCAGACTTTTCGATGGTGGCCCTCCAAATGTACCCCTCGCCCGGAGAACCGAATGAGGGGTATTTCACCTCCGGATAACTTTACGTTCGGGTGTGCCATCATCATTATTTCCAAATTTTGCTAGAGTGGAAAAAAAAAGAGAAAAAAAGAGAAAGAAAGAAGAGGAAGAAGGAAAACTAAAAGAGAAAGAAGGAGGAGGAAGAAGGAAAACTGACTCACCGCCCAGAACTCGAAACGTACTAAGACTTCACGAGTCCTTTAAAGGGCAAGTGGGGTGGTACCGCCTCAGGCGAGGAAAGCTCCTCTACCACCTAGTCTCTCTTGCTTGCAGTATTGATATTGTATAGGTGTGGCATTAGATTGCTTTAAGTGTGTCATTAGATGCTTGTGGAAGTTCCCATACACCCACCTCGGAGCAAGATTTTCTTTTTTGAACACCCTCAAAATTTTGAGTGATGCTTCACAAAAGCATCTCACTATACAGCATACTTCATTCCACTGACCATTCTTTACTGCAAATACAATTCGTGAATACTTCTCTTTCTAAGTGTTCCAGGCATCAACATTTGAACAGTTTCCCTTCAACCAATTTTTTACAGTCATTGAAACTTTGCGAGTCTCATTCGTGAAGTCGTCTTATCCTGAGTCTTACTCTGAGAAGTGTCCACTTTGAAATGGGTCACCCTTTTTTTGACCCAATTTCAAAACCTATTTGCACAAAAACCTGTTGTTTGATTTTTGATTTTATTTGAAAGCCCCAATTATCTATTAAATATCATTTGCCATGCAAACAGCACAAGGTCCAAAGTAATCATTATACAGAATAAATCATAAGTGCATGTTACATGAAATACCAAGTCCCTAATTTTCATTTATCATTTTTTCTTGCTGCCTCTTGTTCTAGCTTTCATGTGTTTTTTAAATTTTGTTTTTAACACAGTTAACAAAAAAGTTCTAGAAATTTGAAAATTACATTATTTTTTTTACAAATTTATCTGAAACACGCTATTTTGTATTGCTGTGGAAACTGGGTAAATAATTTTTTTTTGCAAAGATTTATAAAAAAATCAAGAAATGAATATAATTTTAAACAAAATAATCAAAAATTAAATAGTTTGGTTAAGGAATGTAGGCTTTCACGGACGGAGTCAATTCTAATAGAGGTATCTTCCGGGCTTGTGGGCCTTGGTCTGGGAATTTTCATTCCAAAGCTTTCGGCCACATCTGCGATGGCCATCTTCAGTGGTGCGGCTGTCATACTCGAAGTGAGCGGCGCGGTGGTTCACCCGCGACCGCTCGGTCTATTGTGGCTCACACCTTTTTATGTTTCTCCCAACAAAATCAGACTTCCAACAAATCCGATATCAGATTGGGAGAAAGTTCTTACATCTCCTTTTACTCGTGTCGCTACCGGACACGAGCACAATATGTATTCTGTGTCCCTGTTTCCTGGAAAGTATGACGAGCAGACGATTAGATCCGTCATGCTCTCCTCTCCTGTTTTAGTGACGTGGGTAGCTACCAGGTCCTTGTTGCAGAAACCAGATGTTCCTTCTAGGGCCGTTTCTCCGGCCTTTCCCTATGAAAACGTTTCTACCCGAGGGGTAAATATCTGAGGATTTATGGTGTACATTTTGGAGGATAATAAGAGAACAGCAGGTTTATGGGATTTATGAGGAATTAAGAGGATTTAAAAGGATTTATAGAGGGTTACCAAGGATTTACCAAGGATTTGAATCATCATTTTAAAATATAAACACAAAAATGTATGTACATGTCAATAAAATAACACATATTGTTAAATACAAAATAAAATACATTTTAAAAATATCATAATTTTAAACATTTACATATTAACATACACTAACATTATAAAGTTAAGAGCTTGCTTATGTAGATTTAATGTAACTCTTACAGTAACTTTCTTTGCATTAATATAAATATGTATAATTTTTTACACTATAAAATTATTTTAAATAATTTACCAACTTTTAGCTTTTTAAATTAAATTAAATTGTACAAGCATAATTATTGAAAGGTACTGAAAAGTTGTTTATTATTAATAAATGTATAATAAAATTTATATAAATGTCATTAAATGTTCCAAAAGAAAACATAGTAATAGTTAAATTAATGCTATGCAAAAAAAGCTATTTTTTAACTACTGACAAAAGTGAGTTTATAAACATAAAAATTAACTCGTATTAAAAACAATACACATTAAGAAAATTAATAACAAAAACCATTGGAAAAAAAGTTTTGCACGAAGTGTATTAGCTTCTTTTTTTAACGTATAAAGATAATCATGGATAGAAATATACTCAGTATATACTGGTTTCATTAAGGATTTTCGCTATGTACACTAGGTCTATTTGTTATTCAGAAATATTTTAAACTAATTTGCACTTTTTCTACACATATTCCAAAAATAAACCTGTCCTTTCATAAGAGTGCTTACGTAAAAAATAGTGTACACCATTTTTGAATAATAAATAGACCTAATGAATTATTAATTTTTTAATATAAAACAGTTACTTATTATAAATAATTATGTTGCAATTTACAGATTATGAAGGGTAACTGATACCTTTAACGGTTTTATTGTAATTTCTGATTTTCTCTTCCTGTTTCTTTATTTGTTTTTTTTTCTTCATTTTGTCTCATTACTCCCTTTTCGTCTTTTTTTTATTATTCTGTATCATTTTCTTTGAAAATGATACAGAATTGTAAAAAAAAATATGAATGTCTTAAGCGAATAGGCTCAACATTTTTATAGAAAAAATGTTAATTGGTATTTTAAAAAAATATATGAGAGAAAAAAAAGTGTAATACAGATCATCCAATAGTTGTCAGGATCAAGGAGAAAGAAACCCAGTAGATGTCACTATGTCTAACCAATGGATGTCAGTGTAATTAACATCCTAAAATTAGGAGTTTTGGAAAAAATTGTAGGTTATCACCTCAGTTATAATATGATAAAATAAAAGAAATTACGTACGAGTACTACAAAACATAAAAATATATTAAGTCTGTCAGATAACAAAATAATTTCTGCCTAAATATGCAGGTGTACATTAAAACAGAATTTATGCAAATATATTGCCAAACTAAACATTTTTGTTTGTACTTTTAAAGATGAGGTAAGATGATTTTATTTTCTTATAAACTATATTGTCAATATGAAATGGTTCATTGCCATATAAATCTATAGGACCTTAAAATATGAAACGTTTAGAAACTGTGTCCATGTCTACAGTAGAGGGCCACACAAAAAATTCTCCGTGATTTCCTTTAAAAATTTCATTTTAGCTTCATTTTTATCAAGTTTCTTTCATTAAAATACTGTTCCGTGTAATAAACCGCGAAATATCTTTCAACTTCCAAAGGTATTTTCTTTTCGACTCGACCTTTGTCTTCATCTTTCTGTTCTGCTTTGTCACTTTCCTAATACCCAATTTGTGTAGAATCTTCAGAAATGCTGTCGCTCTCGCTCACATCTTTTCGTTTTTTTTTCATAAGATATTTTCTTTTTAGCAAATTTTCTTCTATCTCAAGTTTTTTCATTTCGCGAACTCTTTTTCATTCTTCCTTTTCTTTTTGTTTTTAAATCTTATTATCCTCCGTTGTCTTAAACAATTTTTTCCATTCTTGAGAGGTCACAACACATGGGACTTTCTCATTTTTTCTCTTTGCTGAAACTAGCTGTTTTTTTGGCGGCCAGTAAAGAACATTTTTAAAAGGTGTATCAGGGGAGTTTTCAGATCTTTTGTCTGGTTTGGTGTGATTTTTTTTCGGGAGTTTGTAAAACTTTCGTAGGTGTAGGCCGGTGTTGAGGTAAAAGGGAATTTGTTTCCCGATAATGGTGTATTGTCTATAGTCTTTTCACAAGCCCTTTCGATAGCACTGGCCTCGAGTATTGATGATTGAAAACTTTCTGCTAGTAGTGCACCTTGATTCTCTTTTTGTAGTTGTTTTGCTTTTTAAACACTTTTCATTTTTTTCCACACTTCAAATAAATCCTTCGATTTTTCCTCGCCTTTCCAATCTTCACATTCCTTAAATGCAGTAACTGGTTGGATCAATTAAACTTTCCAGATATTCAAATGGGATAGTGGAAAGTTTTCAGTTAAAGTTAGATGTGTAGAAAACCACTTAACCATTCTTTAATATCCAAGCATCTGGCGACAAAAACTTTAGGCCAAGGGAAAGTTTGTAACAGTATCTTTGGTGATCTTTTTAATTACGTCTTTGAACAAAATGGGAATGTGGTGTCTGTTAGAGTATCATGGTCATTCTAAAACTTCCATTCATGTACTCATTTCTTCCATTCAGCCTTCAAAGGTCTAAATATACTAACGTCGCAAGGCTGCAGTATATGGGTCGAGTTCGGGTAAAGTGCAACAACTATTATCTTCTTTCCAGTGCAAAAATCACTTAGGTGCATCGTTAAGTGTGAGGTGTGACCATTAATAAATAAAATAACGGGAAATTTAGCTTTGCGGGACGGATGTAAAAGCCATTGATAAAACACGTTCGTCACATATTTATAAAATCACTCCCCTGTCATCCATCCGTTTTCCGTTTTACCAATAGCCCATTCTGAATAATAGCTCTAGGTAGTCTTGTATAGGGAAAAACAATTAACGGTGGTAATATGTCACCGTTGGCGCAACACATTATGCTAACTGTTAATGACTCCTTGTCAGATCCTTTGACTAAATCGTAGACATTTCTTTCCCCTCTAGGAGCCAATACCTTTCCTGACTTGGGACATAGCTGAAAGGGCGTCTCATCGTAGTTAAAAATTCTTTCTGGATGAGACAGTACTTCGTATAAGTCTTTATTTTTTAATGATTCTTCCACTTCTTTAAACCACGTTTTGATTTGTTCTTCTGTCACTATAGCTTTTGGGTTAGTAAGCGTTTCTGGAATTCTAAAAGTAATTTCATTTTGATGTCTTTTTCCATTTTTTCCCATTCGAAAATCTGACTGTATCTTGCAGTGTATTTCTGTTCGCTGCTTTTAATATTTTTCTGACAGTTAATATAACGTCGTCTTGGACTGGTGAAAACCCCTTCTTTTGAATTTGTTTAATCCAGTCCACCAATGACTTTTTTTCCTGTGTTGTGAGAACTGTCTTTGGCCCTATCCTTTTATTTAATGACCTCATTCTTCAATGTCATAGTTGGAATCCCATATTTTTTTCTTGCTGTCAAATAGGGCATTCCTTTTTTACCGCATCGATGGCGAAATCCAAAGATTCTTTTGAGTATTTAAAAAATGTTCTTACTTTGCCCATAGTTGTACCTGTAAAATGGTAAACCATTAGTGGCCAGGTATATTACACCAATGGTTGACACAAGAAGAAAAGCAACAAAACTGATGACTACTATTGGTTTTATCTACAATACATAAGCAATATAGCCATTTTAAGAGTTAGAAAATTTAGAACTTATACCAAAACCATTTAAAAGTAATAAAATTGTAATAAAAGAAATAACCATTAGTTGTCATCTCATGACACTCATTGGTGTACAGTAAAAAATTTAGAACCAGTAGATATCACCCCCCTTGCAATATATATAAAAAAAATTATTTTACATAAATGGCTATAGAGACAACAAAAGAAGACATTTTATAATCCCCAAGTAACTACAAAATAACAATAATTATTTTATATCATGTACATACTTACCTTAAAGTAACTTGGATCCCTTAGCACAAAACAAAACACTCACTGGGCGAAACATGGAGTTACTGATTTCCGTCATTTCTACAAAAGAGAAACTACAAAAGTTATAGTTTTCTTATTTTCGACTTTTGGAAAAATAAGTGATAACTATTGGCGTGGTGACTACTAATGGTATTCTTACCCTACTCCTAATATTATTTGGCTTAAAGTTACTTTTGGGTTTTCTGTCAAATTTATATGTTAAATAATTTTTTTATTAATAAACGATTACAGTATATGCAATTTAAAATACAAGTTATAACTGTCTGTCTGATTTATACAGTTTGGTCATATTGAAATTGTAGGTAATTCTTACAATATCAGACAGACAGGAAATATATAATTACAGATACTTCATTTAACACAAATTAAAAATTGAGTGTTTTATAATGCTAAAAAGATGTTCAACTATTTGTCTGGTGAAGTGAGGCTAATACGACCATATAAAAAATTTCAGCGGCCTACTATTCATTTGTCAAAATATTTTAACGACAATTTTAATAGTATATGGAAACTACTTAGTTTGGTAATCGTTTGGAGTTTTAAATAATATTATAGCTTTAAATTTCTGATTGTATTTCAGTATTTTTAAATTCTATTTCTGTGATAATGTTTATATATGTTTTGTTTTATTATTTTTTTGGATGATTAAGCTGTTTATAGGATTTTTTAATTTTTATTCTTAATATGCTTAAGTAAATTTTCATTGTGACCTTGACTTATGGTTGAATTATAAATATGTAAATTGATTATAAAGTGTTTTGTTTAAAGCTAATACAGATTAGTTATGATATTTTTTAAATACGATATTTTTATCATGTTATGTGTTATTTTTGTATCCTTTTTTATTTTCAAATGTGTAATTCTCTTTATTTTCAATAGTGGCAGACATATTAGAAACTCAATATTATTTGTGATACAAGTTATGTGTCTCATTTTTATTTTCAGATTCTATTTTTTTTTTTGATAATACCTATGTACTTTGTTTTAATACATAATTGCTTCTGTACGATTTTTATATAGAATCATGGATAGTCATTGTTATTTGTATTTAACACTATTTTATAGTTAGTCATTATTTAAGATTTGTTTAATTATTTTTTTAGTAAATTTGATTTGATGATATTGTATACTGATTTATAAATTTTTAAACTTTGTTAATGAGATTTTTGGTTTTGATACCATAAAGCGTATTTTGACTTTGGCATACATTAAATGTAATATAACCTTGACATTCAAATAACAACATTAATAACCCCTTCAGATCTGATTTTTTTAATTGGTAAAAAATATGCTTTCTGTATGTTGCTTAGAGAGGACTATATACATATTATATACTTTCTATTCAATTATTTTCAATATTTTAAAAAATAAAATAATGTGCATAATTATGCACACGAGGCTTTCAACGCAATGCAAGAAGGCAATAATAGATTTGTCATGATAATAAAAAGTTGATTCGTATTAACAAAAAAAGAACTACATTTCTAAAAATTAACATGCTGGTATCTTATTTTCTATGATATAACAAAAAACAGTTTCTTTCTTTTTTATGCAAATGTACAAATTGCATTTCTCGCATAAAAGTGGGTCTTCTTATTGCAATTTACATACTTGCATCTTTTTCCTTCTTTGGCTCCATTGAGTTAAGGCATATGATCAATACATTCATTCTGATCACATGATCAATACATAGATTCTTCATGTCCTAACCTTTGTTTTTTCCATGGTATGGGCGGTGTTCCGCTGCTAGGCCTTCCTTCCTTCCTCTTTTATTGCCTTGAATTCTTTTGTTAGCTTTTATCAAACCTTCAGCAAACCGCATTTTGAAATCCAAAAGCGATAAGTGCTCTTTTTACGTATATTCAGAATATCACATTCTTGTTGATATTCAAACGAGCTATTAACTAAAACAAAATCCACTGCATGGAATATCATTCTAAGTGTCCATATTCTTGAACGGATATAAATCCTATACAAGCTGATCATCTGATCTAGAAAATCAACTCTGCCATCGAATGATTATAGAGTTTCACAACTTCTGGTCTTGGTACATTTCTGTAACATTTTTCTTTCTTATCCCATCTTGAAACTGTATCCTCATATTCTGCACCGACAAAATTTGAGGCCAAAACTCCACTGCGATTATCCATCCATTTTTAATAATAATAATAATAATAATAATAATAATAATATATTTCATACAAAAATACACAATAATTTTACAAGACAAAGATGTTGATAAACTAGAACTACATCATTATCTCTGCTTGTTATCTGTTCATAAGTTCCTTTTTTTTGTCATCGCTCATCAAAGGAGGATTGCTGAATCAATTTACTCTAATTGTTCCTGCCGCTAATATCTTCTTCGATTTTAAAACTTGAAACAATTGATATGATGAGAAGTAATTATCAAAGTAGAGCTTGTGCCCTTCGTTTTCAATTCTTTTTGCAAGTTCAAAAACCACTGTAGCCCCAAATCCGAACTTCTTGATTAGATCAGTATTCAGTCCGGTTGAACCTCCTTGATATAGTATAAAGTCATAGGCAATGCCTGATTTTTCACATAAAATAAACATTTTTATGTCTAACGGTGTAGGTTTGTTTTTTATGTACTGAACAACTGAAAAGTCTCCTTTTAAAGGGAATAATTTGCTAATCGATAGACAGGTTTTCCTTCAATTGCAATTCAAGGCATCGTTTTCTTATACCTTCATATAAAGGTCGTACCTTATTAAACTTGTCCGTAGAATTTGTGGAAATTTCAAAATTGTTAACACAATGCAGGTTCGATTAAAGTTGGAAAAATCTCTCTCTTGGCATCGATTCCTCAAAAACGTTGATGCACAAAGTTTTATTTTAATATAAACAAACTTGTGGAAACTTCAAGCAACCTGCTATAATGTGTAGACCAAACAAACCTTTTATTTAGTCTGAATTCGGATTTTTAAATTTGGTTTTATTATTTTGATAAGTGTACATGTTCGTAAATTCAGCCATTGTTTGAAATTGGAGTTCATCTATATATTTATATTAAAAATATAACGGATCGTGAACCTCGGAGCCATCAAACGAATCCGTTTGTTGCTTTTTATTATTCCATATAAACTCAGGGGCCACAAAATCCTTTTTAGTTCATTTAGTCGAAGTGACAATTTGGCTAAAGTCATTTTCTTTCGATGTGGAGGGACCAGCAAAAAAAGACAACGGCAAGTCATCCTCGTCATCCCAGTGTAACTCGGGTAATTCTATAGTTTTGGGCCCTACTTGATCAGCACCTAAGCGGACGACATATTGCTTGGTAGATAAACATCGCTGATCTTGAATATCATCTTCTAAATCTTCCTCTTCGCCACTACTAAGTTCAATGTCGGAAATGGATTCCCACAAATCCAGCAATAAGGCGACGTCTTTTTTATTTTGTAGGTCGAACTTTTTCTCTGAAAAATATGTCTCTGTATCTAATAACTGAAATAAAATAAAAACAATGATTTATGTCAGGTGACGTATAATAATAAATAAAATTATTCCACCCGCAAAAGTGCTTTCTAATTTAGTCTTTTAGATCCGGTGGGCCTAATAATGCCCAAACAAAAATTGGTATTTTTCTGTACTTATAAAAACAAAATTTTAACAAAATACTTCCATACGTATATTCTTTTATATCTTTACTAGAAGCTTGAACCAAAAAAATGGCAAAAATGTTTTTGAACGAAATGGATTATTATGGATTTTATTTACTCACCATAACCAAATTTTCGTCTGTCGGCCATTGCAAATCAATAAACAAGAAACTTAGGAGTCGTGTTATCTACAACATCATGAATGTGTTACTAACTTGCTGAAAATGCTCTATCCTTCTGCCAAAAGAAACATTGGGCAATAGTTCGAACGATTTCCTTGAGAGAGCGCTGCTTAAAAATTGTGCATAATTATGGTGAGTGGGTCTGAAAGGGTTAAAGAAATAATCAAGATAGTTGGTTTAATTTAAAATAAATCCCAAAACAAATTTAAGAAAAAAATATATTTTTTACAATTTGATAACTCAACAATTGAATACCTGCCCCGAACAAGGTTGTAACCATCAAAAAGCAAATTTTACAGAAAACGTTTTTTTTTGTGTACTAATACTAACGTTCGAAATACAAAGACCTATATCATTTTTATTAAACCCTATTGACGTACATGCAACCAGTATTTGGACAAAAATAATTAATTTGATTTACAACAGTGGTGAAATAAAAACAAATAAAGCCATTCAGCAGAACAAGGTTGTAGTATCTCAGAACAAGGTTGTAACAGGTTGGTTACAACTTTGTTCAAGTGTAAATACAGTGTGTGGTGCATGCGTGTATAAATGTGAGGTTTAATTATAATAAAAAGTAAGTGAACAAGAACATTTAAATTTTTTATATTAAATTCAGTTTATTACAGTCAAGCATAAAATATCATAGGAAACACATTACATTTTAAGCGCCGCTTAGCAAATTATTGTTAAATTCCCTGTATTCCAATGGAATGAATTTGCACATGTCCAACAAATTTTCTTTCTTCTCTTTTTTGATAGATAGGACTCATTTTTTGACAAAGGATAAGTTGCCCATGGTTGCAAAATATTATTACTCACTCTTGCACGTATGGTTGTAGGGTCATCTCTAGTAATTTGGAGCCATTAGACCTCGGTTATTTTAAATGCTGAATCCTTTTTTCGTGACGATTCAATCAAAGAAAGATTTTTGAAGTCATTACTTTTTATACTGTAAACAAGAAAAGGCTTCGAAGTTCGTGCATTTGCTATAATTTCTATCCACTGCCGAGGATGATAAACGGTAGCTGTTTTCTTTTTTCTCTTAATCAATGCAAAGTCACGGTCGCAGGGCAAAAAGCTGTGACCACTTGTTAAAAATTTTTGTTCGACAGATGAGAAGTACTTTATAGTAACAAGGTGTAAGGTAAAGGGATAACATTCGCCAGTTATTATTTTGCCCGACACATCTGTCGGACCAAACAATAAGTTTTCTGTTTGTCGCAATATTGTGTGTATGTCGAAACATATTTAAGTAAACATAATAAAAACGTCATTTGTGCCCATATTGTCAACGGCTTAATTATAGCATGAGTACTGTCTTTGATAAAAGACGGAAGAGTGCTTCAAACTCGGACAGATAAGAACCAATAGTAGATCAGTACATAATACTATTGTATTTTTATTTTCTTTTGCTAATTTAATGTCATCACTCAGTGCGGAATATGCCTTTTCAGCCCGCCTGAGTTGGATTTCACTTTCGTGAGATATATTATTTTTTTCTTCTTCCGATCGTGCCTCAACAAGTTTAGCATATAATTTGTCATAATACTGGCAAGTATTAGACCTGGGTGTACCGAATCTTAAATTGAAATCAGACCTGAATATATCTCTGTATAACTTCTCACTACATTTAACTTCTTGATGTTTGCCCTTAAACAAAATAAACATCTGCTTCAAAGTTAAATCGGGACTAAGGAACAATTTTTCTGTTCGACCTCTTGCATAATGACTCTCTTCTTTAGGAAAACTCTCGATATGTGCTTTAATTAAATCCTTAATATTGTTTGGTATAGCGTTAGGCCTGTTTGAATGTCTTCCAGTGGTTCGTTAAATTTTAATTTTTCTTGCAGCTTCTGCAGACGCCTTGGAGTAATTTTCAAAAAGTAACACAATGTTTTTTAACACACCTGAACTTTTGGTATTTCTTGATTTTCAATGGGTAGATAATATTTTACGCTACAGTGTCCCTTGGAAATCTGTTTATCCACATACCTTCGTTTAATATCAAAAATATTCATACATTGCTGCGCAAGCATTCTTGACTGATTGTCATAGTTTAAATTATAAAAATCTTTAAATAGTTCTTGTTTATTCGTCAATGTAATATTGTACCATTCATATTTATAGCGACAAACACGAACCCGAAACAAAAAAAAAATTCTAATCGCCTATCAAAAACAATATTTTAGCAGAAATATGGCGATGGTTACAACGTTCTTTTACTAACATCATTAACAGCGATTTTCCCCGAAACGGCAACGTTTCTTTTACTTATATATGGCTGTCCACGGTCCCTCAAGGTCTTTCTTTTAATGTCCTTCCATTCGGCAATGTTTATCTTTCGCTTTCTGCCTTTATTCAGCTGGTTTTCTGCAGCAGAAGTCAAACGCACCGCACTTGACGCCATTTTGCAAGAAACTAAACAAACACATCGCGCGAAGCTCTTGTTGTTCCCAAAATGTACTAAATTTATCGGGGGTTAATATTATTAAATTTATAATTTCATTAATCGGAGTTGATAATAAGATAGCGTTGCCCATATATCTACTTTTTTTGAGGTGTCGTATCTTAGCAATATCAGGGTCCATAATATCTATATTTTTTAAGTTTGATCCATACTTGGTGAAAATCTTCTTAATCGGAGTAATAAGACGAGATACCGCTAACTGCGCTTTAACACAAAGAACGTTACACCCAACTGTGTTACATAGAACAGCATTAGATACAGGAATAACAAAGTTTGATCTATTACTGATAGGAATTTGAAAATCTCCAATGTCGTTCAAAATTGGTTGGTTTATAGGTGATACTGAGATGGGAAGTATATGATTTTGATCTATACCTACAGCTGTTTCGTCCTCCTTAAAGGTTAGTAAATCTCCTGACTCAACTGATAATGCAATTATGGGGAAAGTTTTTTCGTTATATGTAGGGTTATTTAAAGATAGGTAAGCTATATTAATACCGGATTCTGATAAGTGATGAATCATCTTAACCCAGCGTTGTTCTGCCAATGTAAAAATGGGGTAAGTTGGATATATTTTCGTAACATACCAAGTGCAACTTCCCATTCTCTTCCATCCACAGAAGTATTCACATGGCAATGAGTTGTGTGTGCACCCAAAATATATTTTAATTGAGTTTAATTTTTTGGGTTGAGGCAATAAAGTCTCGTTGTCGATAAAGTTATTAGGATGACACTCGTAAGCATTGCATGGCCCTGCCTGGTAACATCTGGAGTGAGAGGTTGTCAAGAAATCCCAGTCTGATGTGTCATATATATGCTTATAGTACTGTAATTTTGTGATTGAATCAATATAGTATTTTCTGACCTCTCCAGTATTAAGAGTCAAATACAAAGTTTGTCCTAACTGAAGAGTAACTAGAGTATGTATCTCATATTGACAATTAATGTCGTGGCAAATTTTGTTCTCAGAGCTTATAAAATACGATTTATCGCAACCCTCCAGCAGATTAATGACAAAGCTTAATAGAATTAAAGTAAGCATGATACAGTCTTGGGCTTTATAAATGGTGATAACAATGAGATTAAGAGAGTTTCCAAGACTGTTCTGTGTTCTGTTAATGTGAAAACGGGAAAGGCGTTCTTCATAAAATCAAACAACGGTTAAATGTTCATGGTCCAGACAAGTCCGTTTATTTATCGTGAATGGAAAATGTATGTGTGCTTAATACGAGCCCTTAAAGCTCCGATCAACGTAAATCTTAACACTGCCTACGGCTGTCAATGGTGTAGCAAATTAGTTACATAACACTGATTTGAAAAAAAGAATTATACTAAATTTTATTCATATCAACAAGAAACCAAGTTAAGATTAAACTACTACTACTAAGATAGCACTAGAAGTATAGCTTAAGAATAAATATGTAGCGCTACATTCACATAATATGTACTTTTGTTAAAGGGAAAAGTGATTTATTTGGTTACAATTTAGAAAGCAGAGCAAGAGGTTTATTATTATTAGTCAGCCGCCAACTAAGGATTTAAGACAAGCGGGCATAGGGTGCGTTTCCTAAAGTTAATTACACTAATTAGTATTATTTATTTTTCTTTGTGATGTGTGTCCATAGGATCCGAAGCCTATACTTCTCGCTGGATGAATCGATGAACTGTCTGGGCAAGCAGATGATAGGAAAGACAACAATAGCCAAAGCGACACATGCCAGCACCTATGCCTAGATCATGTAGTTTAGTATCGTGAAATGCAGAAGACAAATCAAAGAGTAGCAGAAGCGGACTCGTAGAGTAAAACGTCAGTCAAGACATGGATAAAGACGTGCATAAAGAGGCCTAAAATATTGGCTTGTGTTAACATGAATGCAAATAATGTAATGAAGAACATGCTTAGATAGTTAGTAAATGGCGTTACTTTGTAATTAAAATAAATTCAAGCGGCTTACCTTGGATTTTGGATGGCCTCATGTACTATTTTTAACGAGAAAGGTACATATTTATTACAGAATATGCCACCAAAATAGCTTACCATCCTTTCTCAGTTATAAAATTCCCAATTATGGGGAGCTTTTACTGGTTCGAACACCAAAAGCGAAAAGAGAACCCAACATGGTTCTGACAGCACAGCAAGCGAACTACATTGGAGATGGTGAGTACCAAGAAGCCAATCAAAAGTCAAAGGGCACTTAAATAAGGTTTAGCCCATTCCTAGTTTTAGGGATTTTGAGGGCTTTGGTTCACCTGCCTGTCAAAACTGACACCAAAAGACAGATGTCTTTTTACTGCCAGGTAAAAGGAAGATTCAAAACAAAAGTAATTAATAAAAATATGGTATATTACCCAAGGCATACTCCAGAGACCTAACCCTATTTGGATGACAGCTGGGTTTATTTACATCGAGTCTAGCAGAAGGAAGGTTGCAGTTAACACCCCCAATGATCCCGCTAGAGGTACTAGAAGGCCTAAAAGCAGAATAACGGTCAAATCAGTGGTTAACACTTTATAATATTTTGCATGAGCACAGAAATCCCTCGAGAAGACATAGGCCCAAATAGACGGTTTAAGTTTATCAATTAGCATTATTAAAATAACGAGTTTCTATGTAATTTTAACCAGAAGTGAAGTACAAAAGTGTAATTTATTTATGTCAGAACTAAAATAATAATATTAAAAATAATTTGTCAGTGGAGTATGGTGTGCTGGGATATACAAATGATGTAAACAAATAAAGCTAACAAACTTACGGGTATGTCAATTTATTTTATATGGCAGTATTTGATCGATTAGTCTTCCTAAATAATCTTAGAATATTATTGTGTAGGTATCATTACTATTTTTATGATTGATTTGCTTTTAAAATAACAGAATGTCTAGACTTTGAAAATAACAATTATCTCCAGAAAAATAAAGTGTAACAAACACGCCCCCTGCCAGAAAAAAAAATTCGCCCACGATATTTTTGTTGTCAGGGGTAATTAACCTTTCATAATTACTAACCCTAGATAAATTCATATTTAACATTCCTTAACGGAAAATAAAGCTGGAAAATAAAGCTGGAAAACATACGAATAACATATTCAGAGAAAATACTAAAACTATGTCCTAGAAAACTAAATAAACCTAAACGAAAAACTTTCCCCGGTCCTTCTAACGACCAAAATTTTCAACAATCAAACGCTTTCATCGCTTCCCCTATAAGGAGTTTAAACAGCTCCAAACAAAAATACTTGCTAAACTAAATCAATCATTAATTGTTAGACCATAAGTCCCTTTGGGCAAGTATAAAATACTCATGTCAAAAACCGAGGGTTTGTGACAAGCAATAAACTCAATCTAAATAATGTCGGCTAATTTGTATGTCCAAGGAGACAGTACTCGAATAATGGAAAAAGGTGTTACATGTAAATTTCGATTTAAAAATATAACAATGTGTTCGAATAAATTCAGTTATATTGCTACTTAGTTTGTTTCACACTCGGCATAGGTTCCTAACAAAATAAAATACCTAATGCCTTAAAACTAACCAGGTTCTCCAAAGTGATTTTTCTTTACTTGATAGGGGTTCGAAGTTATTTTTAAATGACAATAGTGAAATTTGTGGTAGGTATTCTAGCTCCCTCACACTTCTAATTGCTTGACACAACACCAAGGCATATTTATGTGGCCTGACGTCCACCTAAGTTGAAAATAAAAAAATAATAAAATAATTTAACTTAGAACTTTCTGGCACTCTGATCTAAAAACTTACACTGTTTCTCACACCTGACAAGCCAGCCTTAGGGCGAATTTTTAACAATTATATAAATCCATTTTCTTTGGAGTGGCATAGTTTGTTGCTGGTTTAACTTAATTAATCTGTATCAAAATACATTGCTTTGCCGGTTTGTTTATACATAACCTGTCACGCTGTGACAGCCATATGAGCTAGTGTAGTGTTGCCAGTTAGCTAGAATACCTCCATGGTTGAAAAATAGTTCATTTAATTAAATCTTATAACCTCAATAAAGACCTTACTATAAAATAACCCTATGTGTCGTCCGGAATGTTATCATATTTCGTCATTTCCTGTGTAATTAAATCACCGACTAGGCCCATATAGTTACAAATAAGGGGGGTCACATGACCTCAAGAATAGGTTTGGCAACGGCTACGTTTTATGTCGTAGGCACCCGTGTTGTCTAATGCCGGATTTGGAGGCCAATACGCGAATATTGGTTTTTCGGGATCCTGCGTTGTGCGTACCGGTGATATCATACTTAATCCAAATTAAATATCGAATTTCATAACGATATAACCTTTTTAAGTAGTATTTGATCATTTGGGATGATGGATTATTGGGTAATGGATGCAATTGGAGGCCTGGAGTTGTTGGTTTGGCAAGTTCGGTGTATCTGGATGACCTTACGTCGGCCATCTTGGGCAGACGTGGTACTGCCATCGAGTGCGGAATGGCTTAAGATGATGGTTTGGTAGGGCAATAAATTCACCTTAAGAGAACGAACGGACTAAACGTCCTCTTTAACAAACAGGCTCTTTACAGAGCAGGTGCTTTTAGCGCGTAGTGCCTTACAGAGAAGTTTGAATTGAAAAATTCTCCCGAAAGGGACTTTACTCTTATTGGCCTTATGTAAGTGGCTCGTCTGGTTTATGTGAGTTTCCACGAAGACGTGTTGGTTGGATTTGCCTGGTTTTTTTTTGGAACTGTTAAGCTGCCACGTGGATGGAGAGTGCTCCGGATTTTACGCTAATTGGGCTCCTGGTGAGGAGAAGAGCAATTTTGTCTGAAACCCTACCCATCTAATAGGTAATATGTTGTGTTTTAAAGCCTACTTTCTCAGTTAAGGATGATTTTTGGTGGTTATAACACCAGTAAGTAATATATTATATTTTGGCAGTCAATCTGCGACATGAGGTGCTATTAATTTTTTTTTTTTTGTAACACGTTTTTCATTTTTTTTATAGCCGTTAATATATTTTTATATGAAATTGTTTTAGAGGCTATTTATGTACATAAGAGGGATGATATTAAAAAGCCACATGGCATTTAAGGGGTTAAAATTAATAAATGTAAAAAGTGCCTTCAGTCCCTTTGTCGAAAAGGGTTTTTGGGGGTTTTTTAATTTTCATTTTTTTTAGTACCAAGTTGGTCCCCAATGTACTAAAAGGGTCTAAGAAGTTGTCCTCTTTTAGGGTTTTTATTTTCCACTTCTGGATTTTTTTTCTACTACTGGATTTTGTTCCACTACTGGATTTTTTCCTGTTATTGGATTTACTTCTGTTTTTACCCGAGGGTTGCGGGCCATGATGGTTTGTGGGTCTAGCTGGTTGTGGGCTGCATAACGACGCCCTGGTGATTTGGTCCCAAGGTGCTGTGGATTTGTGGCGTGAAATGTGTAGATAAGTGTTTCTCTTTTTTTATTGGGTGTATACAGGTACTGCACTGACTTTAAAATGATATTTTAAGTGAACATCTATTGCCGGAGTTGCAATGCCATATGTTACGATTAGTGATGGGCATGACTGCTTTTGTTAAGAATCGAATTATTGCATTATGAATTATTACAATAACCGGATTATTATAATTTAAATGACATAATTATTTTATTATTTTAGATTTTATTGGCATGAATGATTTTATGATCTTCACTTTTTTTTTTTTGAAAAGTCCTGCCATTGTCGCGACGCGTCATCGATACTGTAGAATCAGGTTATTTTTCGTAATTCAAATTAAATCTAAGTAATCGAATGATAACAATTGGTTTAATAATCAAATTTTTCAGTTATTTTTAATTTGAATTGTCCTTTTTAGGTAACAGGTATGACCTAGCATTGTTTTGATACTGCCACTTTCCTTTTTCTTTCAGCGTTTTATTTTGGTTAGCTTTTTGCAATAATATTATTTTACGATTGCATTAGCAGTGGTTAAACAATTATGGTCATGCTTGTTGTATCATAGTTTCTTTATTCATTTTAAATGATTAAAATAATCAGTTTACATATAAATTTTTCACAATTACTTTTACATTAAACTATGTCTGTTTTCCTATTTTGCGGCATTGTCGATTTATTATTAGCGATTCATTTTTAACTAATAGTAAATTAATGATATATATTGGTGTGTAAACTGCGTACCCGTATACCATGGTATATTGCGGTGATTTGAATAAATCGAGTTTATTACTTCGATAGATTTAAGCCGCGGGACTGTAAGCGCGCTAGTCCAAAATTCGAACGCAAAAATAATAAAAATTACTAGTAAGAATTCCGGGCCATACAAAGACAATATGGAGGCACTTACTTGGTTCTTGTCGATTAGTTTCTTAGGCCTTCTGTCCCCACAGGAGCTCCTGTTCGTCTTCCCCTTCAATACACTTAAATAGTTTATGGAATCTTAGGTTTATGTTTAATTTTGGTTTGATAACGTTGAGTTTTTTGAGTTAAATTTTCTGGTTTGTTCCTTTAAAAAAGCGTTTTTTTAATGGAGTGGTTTTTCGCTGCGCGTCACCCTCTTTCCACCTTTTAGCGTCAATCTTTCTGCCGTTTTGAAAATTGCCATTTAAACGCGAAAACCCAAAATTTGAAAAATTTTGAAAAATCAAAGGCTATTGACTTAACATTTACATAACATAGTTTTGGTTCTGAATAAAACAAAAAGTACTTTCAAATAGTAGGGTTATAATAAAGTAAGGAAAAAGAAATAAAAAACAAATGCTGCCCAAAAAGCGTTGGCTTAGGTCTACCTATTTGTAACCATTGGTAACGGACAAAGTTTCACAGGGGGTTTTAAAAAATTGTTTGTTTTGTGGTTAATTTGGTGGTCTGGACCAAGCCACAGAGACAATTCTCCAAAAGCCAACGCAATGGAGATTTTTACTCATCTTTGATAAGAACCAGTGAGTTTATTTCGATTTCAACGGAGGATCTGTCCACTTTGAGCGTTGCTGCAAAGTGTTGAGATATTCGGACTTCGAGTAGGAAAAATACGGAGCTGCCCCAAATAGTGCACAGACAAGGATGAAATAGCTTTAAAAGTGAGATGGAAAAGCTAAATTTGGCCTTGAACGGTACATGGAATCTTCTCCCATTTGACCTTGGGGTTGGATGCCGGGTGTTCAATGGGTTTAAAATTTTGGGTGGGTTTTTAAAAAAGAAACGAATAACTTTTTAGGTGAGATGGAAAACCTAAATTTGACCTTGCGGTTCAGTGGTGGTTGTCTCGCTCATTTGACCTTGGGGGATGGATGCCAGGTTGGGATTAAATTTTCCTTGAACTTCAGTGGAGTTTGTCTCACTCATTTGCCCTTTGGGGGGATACCAGGTGTTCAATGGGATTAAATTTGGCCTTGAGTTTAATACTGGTTTACCTTGAGCATTGGGGGGGGGGTTTATAAATTTGGCCTTGAGCTTGGGGGTTAATTTTGACCTTGGGCATTGGGGGTTTATAAATTTGGCGTTGGTGTGGGGTTTTTGTGGTGGGGGTTTTTATCATATTAATTTATTTTGTTTAGATGTTTTATTCAGACTTTGGGGAATAAGTTTAATAATTTGTTTCTTTGTTTAATCAGTGGGGAAAAAAAAATTTAATTAAGAAAATGGTGGGGTGTGTGAAAAGTGCAAAACACGTTTTTTGGACCTATTTTTTTTGAGACGTCATGTTGCCAATCTTGCGCTATCGATCTGTTGATAAATATGGATCAGGACCGGTAAAAGACACCTGAGTTATCGAATCGCCACCTCGCAACGCTGTAGTTACAGTTGTGTAATCATTTTTTCCATTCAATAAGGCGGTTTTGGGTGTTTTTTTACTTCTGTTTACGGATACATAATTCGTAAAAATAAACATGTCGTTGTTGCGATACTATTTACCAACGGGTTTTATTGATCCCAAGTCTTTTTTAATACAGCGAGGTGAGCAGCAGCAACCTTGACGATGTCTACAATGGCTTGTCGAAACCATGAAAACTCAATCGATGGAATTCGGAAAGATTCGGGTATGTTATTTAAACGTATTAAAATATTTAATGTGGCTCTTGTAGAAAAAAATATTTAAATGTAAAAAAATTATTGATTTATTTTTTTTATTATTGCAGGTGGGCCCAAGAGAAAATTCTTTCCGAAGTAACATAAAAGTTTTCACCGGGGGGATCGTCATATAAAGTACCCCATTATTAAAAGGGGAAAAAAGCTGTAGTCAATGTTGTAATCGGAGGGGGGTTTTTTTGCGGGGCCATAACATCTGCACTGTATCTACATTGTACCATCAGAACCTGACCACCCCCTTTTTCCGTGTTACTAACATACTTAACAGGTTGGATTTCCCGTAAAATTTAAAAGGGATATATAAAATTTTTGGGAGTTTAATATTTAAGTAAATGTATGGGTTTGGAGTCAAAGTTTTGAAAACAATATTTTAACGTTTATGAGTTGTTGGGCTAAGGTATGCCAAAAAAAAACCCCAAACCCCTGAAAATTTTTATTTTAGTTACAAAAGATTATAAAAAGTGATCGGTCATATAGTGATAGAATTGTTAAAAAAGTCATTACTGTTGGATTAAAATTTTGTCTCGATTAGTCTGCAAATATCAGCGAAAAAATACAGTGCATTTCTGCGATATTTTTTTGATTTTTTTTTGCTAAAGCATCCGATTTAACGTTAAATCGAACGATTGTAATCATATTTATACTTTAACTCCATCAAACAAACTAGAATAGATAAATTTGGAAAGGCTGTACCGAAAATATTTTAAAATTTGAAAACATTCATAAACAAATGCGGGGGTTTCCCCTTTTTCGTTTATGCAGATTTTGAATCGGTACTTTAAAACCCAAAAGCGGGGTACAACCAAATCCAAAATTCTTTCACTATTAATAGTTAAACATGAGCCATATTCTTTAGTACTATATAAAATGTTCTTTTGACGATTCTTTTCAAATTATTTATAGGGCATTGATGCGGCCAAAGTATTTTGACCCTCTCAAAATAGATATGAGACATCGATATGTAAAGTGTAAATAGTGATGAAAAATAGTCTGTTATTTGCAACATTTTTGTGACATTTTGCCGTAAAATGGCCCACCAGATAGCCTAAGAATTAGGTTATTATTACGGAACCTTTCGAAAAAATTATTGCCGGTAAATGGCTTACAAAATAGACTCAAATTTGTGCTATTACAGAGTTTAAAGTATCTTTTGCTAGTGCTTACAAAATTAAATCGCCACAGTGCCTTTAGAATATAGCTTTGCCGATCAGTATTTCTTATTGTACTTCGTTCAGTTACGTATTGCTCATCAAAAAGTTGCCGCCGCGCCGCCATACTTTGTACTATTGTACACACCGTTTTATTCGGAATGGCAATAGTTTTGCATGTTTTTTACTATTTAAAGATCTATAGAGCGGTTGCCTTTTTAAAATGTTTTGACATTTTTCCTTAGTTCATTCTTGTATTTGAAGCTTGTAAGAAGTAAGAAGGTGAATTAATATTTTTAAAATAGAACACCCTGTATAAATGCTTATATTTTTTTATAACATATTCATAAAGTTGACGTGATTAAGCTTTTCATAAAATTGTGTAGTTTTCTCAATAAATTGGTGATTTCCAGACTTTATGGACACCCATATATGCAACTAAAAATAAAATAAACTGAACCTAATAATTTGTTTTTTTATTTAAAATAAAATATAGAACATATAAATGACAAAAAATGTCCACACAAATAAAAAAAAAAGTCTAGATAATAGAACATAAGTGATAAATCATAAGCTTTATTACAAAACACAGGTAAAATGTTTTCTAGAAATTTTTCTTACTCAATTATACAGGGTGTTTGAGCAATAGTTTTTAAAATCTTTAACAGCAGTTAGATCTTGCAAAAAAAGTCTCTATAAACATAAGTTCGGATATGCATCGTTTCGAAATTGGAAATACGCAGAGTCTAAAGTTAAAGAAGCTTTAACTGTACATATTTTTTTAAAACAATTATTTTGATAAAACAACTTAAAAAAATACGGCTTTTTCGTTATTTGAATTTTTTTCGAGAGACAAACTAAAACTCCCTACTTTTCAAAAGGGTATAAAATCGGTTTTAATTTTTTCTTGAAACCAAAGCAAAATTAAAAAAAAACAGGAAACAAAATAGTTGTATTTTAAGTTGTTTATCGAAAATATCTGATAAAATTACCACAAAGGAAACTTTATACTAGAGTAAAAAATATTATTGATTATTAAAACATGATAGTGTAAGAAGTCTGTGTCTCACAGATAAAAACGTAGATAAAGGAAGTTTATTAACTTAAAATTAAATATTAATTTAACAAATCGTCATTATTATTTAAAAATTTCGCATTGTCAATTTAGTAAGTGGAAAAAACACGTTGCCTGAGCGACGTGGAATTTCCGCTGTAGTTTTTCCATAATACTTCTCTTATAGGAAAATATGTAGGTACATGAGTAAAATATTCAAAATAATTAAAAAATAATAAAACCACAGGGTGATATACACTTTTTAAATCAATTAATTTTACTTTTAACACCCCTGTATTTCGGAAACGTGCATTTCTTGACCTATGTTTTTATGAAACTTATTTTTGCAAGATCCAACTGCTAGCTGGAAGTTTGTAACACTAAATTTTAAACAACCTATATAATTCTTAAGAACTAGAAATATATTGTTTTGATTTATTACAGTTAGTTCACTTAAGTTTGAGTCATTAAAATTTTTCGAGATGTCTCGTCTCGAGCTTGTCTCGAAGGATTTTATCTCGTCTCGTCTCGAAATTCGAGACAAAAATGCTCTCGAGACAGACAAAAATGGCTTCGAGACGGGGGCGAGACGTCTCGTATCTCGTGTCTCGCGGCAACCCTAGTTATGTATAATTGATGCGCTTTAAAAAATATTTTTTAAAGAGTGGCTTCAATTATAAATATTTTGACTGGGACGAATCACAAATACGAATCACGATTCTCTAAAAAAAAAAAAATCTTATCCAGGAAATCGATTTCTATTTATCGGATCACAAATCCGGATCATCTTTAGTTTTTATACTTACAAATAGTAACTACGATACGACTACATACATAATCCAGATGATAAATCAAGCGTCAAGGATTTTAGAACGAGCCCCAAAAAAGGGAAAAATAGTTTTTAAAACTCTTTTTAAAAATGCAGTAACTTTTAACCTAATTAGTTTTTTGGTAAAAATTCTTTAAATTTAATACGTTATTTCTGAGATCAACATAAAATAACCCTAAAATTTTTTCGGACTGTATTCCAAAATTTGCGATGCTACATCTTTATAAGGTTTTTTAATATAATTCTTGAGATAACCTCAACCAACTTATAAATGGGACATCTTATTGTAATTTTACAGGAAATTTCACCAGTGCCATTTAATAATTGCTGTGTTTGTGAAATATTAAAATGTAATAAAATTTTTAGTTAATTTTTGTAAGAATCCTGCAATAGAAATAGTAAAATGTCCCATTTAAAAGTCCCTCAGTATTATCTTAGGGATAACATAATAAAAAATTATAAAGATCGAGCAATCAACGTTTTTTTTATTAATTAAAATAAAATTTATGCCCGATTTTGGATATCATCCTCGAAAAAAATGTTTCATTTAAATGTTGTTTCTCTGGACCCGAAAAACAACATATTTTGGTTAAAAAGCACATATTAGTTGTGTTTTCTTATTTAAAGATTGTAATGGGCAGATGTTTTAAAGTTTTTCTCTATTTTCCGAAAATCAATGTGATGCTGATTAAGAATTTTGGGTAAAAATTTTAACAAAAAAAATTTTTAAAAAAACGGATTTTGGCATTTGTAAACGGATTTGCATAAGAAATATAAGAAATCGGTTTCTTTTTTGGATACTTTCAAAAAGAAATCGTTTTGGATTATTTTTAAAAATTTATGTCGAATCCGGATTACGGATCATAATTTTTAAAAGTAATCAATTTCAGACTTCGGATCCTTAACAAGAAATCGATTTGTGGATTTAATTCCAAAAGAATTTGATTCCTACTTAGCTTTAAAATAAATCATAACATCATATTTGAGACATACTGTATAAATATTTTTTCAATGGAAAGAGCGCAACCTAAAATACTGGGTCTGAGCAGTTTTTTAAAGAAAAAAAACATTTTTTTAAATAAATTTTGCAGGTATACTAAAGGTAATGCAGTTATACTATGGCAAACATACTAAATACACAAAGTAATTCTACTTCCGGCAATGTTAGAACCTAATAAAAAAGTTGTTTCGGAAAAATTAATAAAACTTCCCCATAAAAACTAAAAATCAGCATTTTGAAATGCGCTAAAGCTTGTTTTTCCCTTAAATATTTTAACATCAATCCCATTTAAACAGGCCCCCTTTTCAGCTCACCCCTTTTTTCAGCCCCCATTAATTAAGTTTTCCGTTGCAGTGTTGTGTAGTTATGAAAAATGCATTTTCTTTTTTTCAGTGGTGTAACATAAATACAATACTTAACGGAAAATTGATATAATTAAATTATAACTAATTTTCTAATCGGTCAGTACAGTTGGTACAGGTGGATCTATTTGCACCATTGCCATCTTTAATAGGTAAGTTTCACACAGTCAATGAGATTTAGTAAAATGTATGTATAAAATACAAAACACAGCTTTTTTATTTTTTTTTTCTATTATTGATAAAACTATGATTAAAATTCATAATTTTAAATTTAATTTGACGTAATCTAAAACACTTTCTGTATAATAATACATTATAAACTGGGGACTAAAGTGCTACTTTTAATC